>VMDO01016175.1:7500-48659 GCA_007922755.1 Pedetes capensis | reverse complement strand
GAGTTTACTTTTTTTTTTCTATTGTCATTTCTAAGGATGAAATCTTAGATTAATTTTAGTTGTTTTCTAATAAAAACACTTAAGTTTAATATTTTCACTAAATACTATTTTAATGTCATCCCAGAAAGTTAATGTACACATCATTTTCATTATTACTCAGTTCAAGATATTTTCCAATTTACTTTAAGATTTCTGACTAGTGCAATATTTAGAAATAAGTACCTTAGTTTTTAATGTGTCTCTGATAATGCTTTTTAGTTTTTAAAATGTTATTTTAAAAATAGTTTCTATTTCTCTGTTGAGATTCCCCATATTTTTTCTGGCTGGATCAGTTTTAAAGTATTTGAATTTCATGTTACTTAACTACTTTGGAGTTTTTAATTTTTTTAAAGGGTCTTTCATTTTCTTGGGTTTTTTTGTGCATGTATAGTTATTTTGAGTTTAAAATTATATTGCAGATGATACTGCAACTCTGGATCATGTTATGTTATGTGTTTTAGAGGAGTGCTGGCTTATTTATTTTTAAAATTTTGTTATTGCTATTATGTGCCATCAAGTCAATATCCAACTCATAGTGACACTGCGTACAACAGGTGAAACACTATTGTCAGTGCTTCTCTGCTGTTCATAGGGTTTTCAATGGTGGATTCATTTTTGGGAGTGGGTTGCAAGGACCGTCTCCCAAGCCTAGAGCACCTGGTGTTCCCACACAGTCTCCCATCCAAGTAATAACCCTGCTTACCTTCTGAGATCTGAAGGGATCCAATGCCACAGGACTACGCTGCAAACCTTTAAAATTTTAATGTCAAGTAATTTCTAAAGAGTAAATAAATCTCCTTCCCACAAAATATACAGTTTCGAGTATATCCCTTCAATTTGTACTATTTCAGTTGCTGATTTATTTTACTTAGCCTGGTTCCCTGGCGATCTCCCTTTGGGTTGTATAATATACCGTAAGTCAAGGATATAAGCATAATATATATTCTTATTCTTGTTTGGTGTCTCAACTTCTGTGGCTTTCTTGTGTATTAGAAATCTACTCCAAGCTTTTTGTTTCTCTGTCAAATTTTGACTCATCTTCTTATACCTTAAGCCAAAAAGGTTTTTTTAACATTCTGTTGACCAAGTTGCAAATAAAATGCGGAGTGCACTCCTTCAGTTAAAACAAAGTAAACAGGAAAAAAAATAAAGAAAATAAGCAGTGGAACAAATTCAAAATTTTCCATTTATATCTTTTCTGAGCTCACCTTGTTTTTGTTTTTATCAATCCAACTCCTGAAGTCTTTCCACTGTGTGTATATATATGTAATTTAACAGTCTTTTGGAGACTTCAGTAAAGAATATTAAGATTTTGGAGTATCATGTTGTTTGTGAATTTCTTACATTAGAATTTTTTCCTGAATTTTCCAGTGTTTTTTTTTTTTAAGGCTTAAAATTTATTTCTGCCATCTTGAATGAAGTGGCTGTTCCTATGATTTGAGGCCCTGTAGCCAGGAGGGTCAGAGAATGAATTTAGGCAAGAAATCCACAAAATTGCATTGTATGTTTATAGTCCAATAATTCAAATGCTAATCTCTTCTGTCCCCCATGTGACTATCAGCTTGTCTTATTGTGGGGCTTGGATTGTTGCTGTGATTCTGATAGTTATGCTACTGGTATTTAAGATACCAGCAGGGCCACCCAAAGGTGGATAGTTTCAGCTGAGCTTCCAGATTAAGACAGACTAGGGAGAAAAAGCCTGCAGCCCACTCCTGAAACAACTAGCCATTGAAAACCCTATGAATAGCAGAGAAGCACTGTCAAATATAGTACTGGAAAATAAGACCCCAGGATGGAAGACATTCAAGAAATAAGAGTTGCCTCCTCAAAGTAGAGTTGATCTTAATGATGGGAATAGGTTAAAGATCCTGGTACCTCCTTTTGCTGATGTGGCATGATTCAAAATGAGAAGAAACATAGTGGCTGCAAAATTGGGGTCACACAAAACAGGTTTTGTGCATGGCACAATGTTGGGTGGTGTTTAGTTGTGTTGTACTTCAGATTGCTATGAGTGAGACTTGCCTCGACAGCACCTAACAACAAACACAACAACAACAATCTCCTCTGGAGACACACACTCGGGGACACATCTAGAATTTTTTTTTCTTTACCAAAGAGCTGAGTGTTCCTTAGCTCAGGCAAGTTAACACATAAAGTTAACATTATTATTACAATTTTATCCAAGCCCATGAGCTACTACTACCCTAAAGTGTTGAGAATGCGCCTGTTAACTATTCAAGCCGATGCAAAATTTAAGGAACTTCCCACAGGCTATACGTAGAACTACAAAAGCAAGAAGAAAAAGCACCTTTCTGACTTCAGTCAGGTTATATCCTAGATTTTTAAGAAAAGTATGGAAAGAATTAGAAACCTATAACATGGAGGTATGTTAAAAGAACAGAATGCTTGCCTTCTAGAGTATAAAGGGTTTCATACAGAAGTTAACATTCCATATGGAATATGAAATATAAAAGGAGTTTGCATGTTGAACATAGACACTGCTAGATTCAATACCATTTTTTGTGTGGTCATATTCATAAAATGCGATCTACAGGTGAATAATCCAGGCTTCCTTTATATATTTTATGCAAATCATCCTTGCTACGGAAATTATAATTAATTGTGTTAGTTTTTTTATTTATTATACTTTTTTAAGGCTTCAGAAATCCCAAATCTCAATTTTTATGAGTTGATGAATTGAACAGATGGCTAATATCACTCATTACACCCAGAGAAGGTGACAGTTTCTATATTCTTGGAAAATTTATATTCTTAAAATCCATGATAACAATTTTTTCCTTCAACTTAATGAATACTATATTGTTCTCTCCTAATTCCAAATGTCCACACAAAGAAAATATTTATTAATTAAAAGCTTTCTGATTTCCAAGATAATCACTGGAGTCTATCCTTCAGATATTACTATTTCTTGTCATTTTGATATGATCTTAAGAGTATTATCCTTTTAGTTCTAAGAAGTTTGGGGGTGGGGAATGAGATTAGAGTTTTCTATTATTTTCCAAACTATCCCATAGTATCTATCTCTGGCCCAAATTGAACAAGCACTCTTTAGTTATAAACCCTAAGATTTTTCAATTATCTTTTCTCTCTCTCCCTCTCTCTCTCTCTCTCTCTCTCTCTCTCTCTCTCTCTATTACTGAAGGGTTGAACCTAGGACCTCACACATTCTAGGTAAGTACTCCGTCCTGAGATGCACCCCAACCTCTTTATTTTTATTTTTTATTTTCAGACAAGGTCTTGCTAAATTGCACAGGCTGCCTCTTGCCTCAGGCTCACTATCTTCCTGCCTCAGGTCCCTGAGTTGCTAGGATTACAGGTGTCCACCAAGGCACCCAGCTTCTTAGTTGTCTTTGATCAAGAATTAGTACCATTTTTGAACTACAATCCAATGCATTCCAATTTTGTAGTGTGCTATAAAATTAATAATTAGGAAAAATGTCATGCACTTTGTTGGTATAATGATGTCAAAAGGCAATGGACATTTCTAAGTGCTTATTCTAAATGTCAGTACTTCATTCATCTGTGAAACACACACTGAGTAGCACAAATGTGCATATACCCGCAGAAACTAGTGAAAAGGAACAGAGAGTAAACCTTTACTTCAGTGTTGTTGTTGTTGTTGTTGTTGTTATTGTTGTTAGGAGCCCTCAATTGGGGTCCGACTCATAGTGAGAACAGAATGAAACACTATCCAGCATTGTGCCACGCCCAACAGTGTGTCAGTACTTCTTCACTATTCATAATATTTTCAATGACTAATTGTTTAGGGAGTAGGCTTTTGGGTCCTTCTCCCAAGTATCCCCAGTATGGTCAGGTGGCCTCCCACTGAAGTACTAATGGATCAGGCCCTGCTTAGCTTCTGAGATCAGATGGGATCCAACACCACGACAGCTATAGACTTTACTTCAATGAGGACCACATAATCTGCTTCTAACATTGCTTACCTCTGGCATTCTGTTATGTGGTCTCATTTTCAGCAAAATTATCATAATTATCTGTGTTGCTCTCCATTTGACAGAGATGATGTTAAATCAATTCAACTCATCGTATAATTAGACTCACCTTTGAGGCTTATGTTGATAGCCTGAGTATTTGAGGAGTCTGTGGGAAATATTCATGTATTTTGAAAATCAATATGTGGGGTACTTTGATTTGGCTCTCATATTTATTAAGTGCAGAGTGGTATTTTGCAGGAATATTTTATGATCACGGTATGAGACATTTCATTAAGCTACATTTGCATTAATTCAGTGGTTAATGACATCTCAAATCAAGAGAGCTGAATGAGCTGAGACCTCAGAGGTCTTTTTTCCCCCAGTTAACAATGACAACTCCATTTCCATGCTATAAAAATTCACTACAGGAAAACATGTTCTCATTTCAGTAAATATACCTTCCCATTGTTTGCCAAGTTGGGAGGATAAGGCCTATGAAAATAATCAATTTGGAAGAATTCCCATAGTTCCTCTTACCACTGTACATTGTTAAATGAAATGAACTTCCATTTTCTGTAATATACATCTTCAAGCCAACATAGGTAGGAATTTTCTACCATGGCAAATATATCAGTGACAAACAACTTTATAGCTAAAATCAACACCAGTAAAACCATGAATTTTTACTTCTGAACACTTCACCTCAGTAAAACCAAGAGCAAATTTTTAATTTTGGGTGCGGTTTATATAGGAATTGCTTTTGTCACATTTGAATACATTTGTTGTTGTTGTTGTTAGGTGCCGTCGAGTCAGTATCCGACTCATAGTGACCCTCATAGGGTTTTCAATGGCAGGCTGTTTCGGGATTGCCTTGGGAGTGGATTGCCAGGTCCTTCTCTCATTTTTGCGGTGCTGGGAATCGAACTCAGGACATTCAGAGACTGCAGCACAGCGCTTTACCAATTGAACCAAATCCCAGCCCAAATACATTATGAGCATTGATTTCATGTTTTAGAGAGTTAGCAAAGTAAAAATAATCTCTCTTTCTCTCATCTCCAAAATAGAAAATATTTTTCAGGTACCTTTATGATCCTACAGAAAAATGCTGTCCATGTTTCATGATTTTACTTTTCCACAGATTTGTTTTTGTTATTGTTACATACCTAATCAGGTCCAACTCACAGCAACCCTACATATAACAGAAGGAAACACTACCTGACACTATGCCATTCCCTGAATTATGTCAGTGCTTGTCTGCTGTTCATAGGGTTTTCAGTGGCTGATTGTTTCGGGAATGGACTGCTGTGTCTTTCTCCCTAGCCTACAGCACCCAGAATTCTTAGGGAGTCTCCTATCTGAGGACTAACCAGGCCCAACCTTGCTTAGCTTACAAGATCAGGCAGGATCAGATGCTGGCGTGGTATGGCTATAGATTTTTAAGGATTTATTATGTGCAACTTTTTTTTTCTGTACTGAGGGTTTGAACCCAGGGCCTCATGCTTACATGCTTTTCAAGTGCTGTACTACCACTGAACTGCACCCCGGGCCCATTTTTTTTTTTTTTTTTTTTTTTTTTACTTTTTGAGACAGGATCTGGCTAAATTACTCAGACTTCCTCTGGTCTTGAATTTGCAATCCTCCTGCCTCTGCCTCCTGAGTCGCTGGGATTACAGGCATGCACCACCACACCTGGCAAGTGAAAATCTTCAATATCAGTAAAATTGCTAAGCTTAATTTAAAAATCAAGGGTGGAAGGATTGTCCTTGATTTGTCACCAGTAAGGACAAGTTTAGTTGAATTTCCTGCAATGCTTGACTCAAACAAAAAATACATGTATTTATTGAAGACCTTACCATATATTAGCAATTGGAAGTAGAGGTATAAATAAAACAACATGTAGCAACAAAAGCAACAGATAATACCCGGGCCTCTCATGCCTGGATTGTGAGGTTTCCATTCTACGTGAGGTAAATAAGCAGCAACAAATCAATATTAACTACAAAGAAAAATAATAAAAGAAGAATTAGGTATGCTGGATATGGAGTATCTGAGTCATGAACTTACACAACATTTTAGAGTCCATTGAATTTTCTATGTTATTAATGTCTTACCTCCAGTTTGTCACATTGCTCCCAGTCTTGGATCAAACTTTCCATCTCAGGACATGGTATAAAGTTTGCTCAGAAAGCCTGATGGGATAGAAGGCTCACTCACCAAATCATCAGAGTGTAAGCAGCTCTTTGGGTACACTATAGCTATTGGAAAATGGAAGATAGCTGAGCATGCAGATTCCCCCCCCCCACCTCTCTCTCTCTCATCCCTTTGAGGCAGAGTCTCTCTGTGTATCCCAGGCTGGCCTTGAACTTGTAATCCTCCTGTCTCAGTTTCCCAAGAAAAATTTCCTCTTCCTTGTGGGCTAGTGTAATACAGTTTCTCTCTCAGAGCATTCCATATAAATCTTGCATGTTGAGTAAACAGGCATTTTAAGCAACTTACTTTTCCTCTTTTAAATTCATTATGTAGATAAATACACCAGAAAATAAACAAAAACCCCCTCTCTGGTTACTCAACAGCACCATTTCTCTCTTCCACTTTCAAAGAAATATTCCCCAAATATGTGCTCATATATGCATATGTGAATTCATTTGTTCTCTTGAAGCAACTTCAGTTATAGTTTTAATATTTCATTATTATCACACACAAGCAAAATTTTGCTAAAGATCATTCAAAAGAGACTGCAGCAGTATATAGACAGGGAACTGCCAGAAAAACCAGATTGACAAGAGGGCCAGGGACATCATTGCTGATGTCCAATGGATATTAGCTGAAAGCAGAGAATATGTGGATCATAACAAATTTTGGATAATGCTCAGAAGAATGGGAATACCAGAGCACTTAATTGTACCCGTGAGGAAGCTGTACGTGGACCAGGAGGCAGTCATTTGAACACAACAAGGAAACACTGCTTGTTTTAAAGTCAAGAAAGGTGGGTGTCAGGGTATATTCTTTCACTGCACCTCTTCAACATCTATATTGAGCAAATAATCCAGGAAGATAGACTTTATGAAGAAGAATGCGGCATCAGAATTGGAGGAAGAAGACTCACTAACAAACTGCATTATGCAGATGACATAACTTTGCTGGCTGAAAGTGATGATTTGAAACATTTCTTAAAGAAGATCAAGGAACACAGCCTTCAGTATGGATTGCATGTCGATATCTACAAAACAAAAATCCTCACAACTGGGTGAGTGAGTAATTTTATGATAAACAGAGAAAAGATGAAGTTATCCAAGATTTTGATTTCTTTGGTTCTACAATCAACACTCATGGAGGCAGCAGTCAAGAAATCAAAAGACATATTGCATTGGAAAAAGCTGTGGCAAAAGACCTCTTAGAAGTGTTGAAAAGTAAAGATGTCATACTGAAGATGAAGGTGCATCTGACTCATGTCATGGTATTTTCAGTCCCATCATAAGGTTGTAAAAGCTGGAAATTGAACAAGGGAGACAGAAGAAGAATTGATACTTTTGAATTATGGTGCTGGAGAAAAATATTGAATATACCATGGACTGCAAAAAAACACAAGAGACCCATCCTAGAAGAAGTACAACCAGAGTGCTACTTGAAAGCAAAGATGGATAGATTGGGTCTTAGGTCTTATGGACATGTAGTCAGGAGGGACTAATCCCTGGAGAAGGGCATCACGTTTGTGAGAGAGGCATGTCAACAACAACAAAAAAGGAAAACCCTCAACTAGGTGGGTTGGCACAGTGTCTGCAGCAGTGGACTTAAATATAAAGAAAAAATTGTGTGCCTGGCACCGAGTCAGGAAGTGTTTCTCTCTGTTGTACATAAGGTCACTATGAGTTGGACTCAATTTGATGGCACCTAACAACAACAGCCACTACTCTACAGTGACCATCATTGATGAAATCACCAATTTTTTTGGTTTGTTAGGTGCTGTAGAGTCGGTATCTGACTCATAGTGACCCTCATAGGGTTTTCAATGGCTGACTGTTTCGGGATTGCCTTGGGAGTGGATTGCCAGATCCTTCTCCCATTTTTGCGGTGCTAGGAATTGAACTCGGGTCCTCAGAGACTGCAGCGCATCGCTCTACCCACTGAGCCAAATCCCAGCCCGAAATCACCAATAGGCGAAGAATATTGGTGATGCAAGAGAGAGAGGAGGAGATAATTTGAATTTTTAAACTCTCATTTTCTGACAATCCTTGAAAACAAGATAAATTTCAACATCATATTTTAGCTTAAAAGTGAGTCTCTTATTCTTTGGGTAAAATAGACCATGATACAAATGAAGAAAAATTATTTTAGTAATCATTTATTCACATCTCTTTTGTAGACCCAATTTCAAATGCCACAGAAATTCTAGATTCCACTAGTCATATTTATAAAAGGAAGAAATGCATTCCTAATGCATTGAGTCAGTAAGTCAAGAGTATGTCACTTTCTGAGTCTAAGAAGATAAGTAAAATGAGTAAAAAAAGCAGTACAGTAATAATATTGTAATAGTAATAATAGCTTACATTCCCATTTATTATGTGCCATATATATAATATTGATATCAAGTGGGGGTTCCATGATGTGCACACCTGCAATCCCAGAGATTTGGAAGCCTGATGCAGAAAGACTGCAATTCAAGGCCATAGGTAACTAACGAAATTTATGGAGACCTGTGTCAAAATGAAAAATAAAAATAGACTGGGGATGAGGCCTTCAAGTTGGGCCTGACTCATAGTAACTCTATGTACAACAGAATGAAACACTCCCCAATACTGTGCCATTCCCAGCGCTATTGTTAGTGTGTCTCTGCTATTCATAGTATTTTCAGTAGGGAATTGTTTTGGGAGTGGATTGCCAGGTCCGTCTCCCTGACACACACACACACACACACACACACACACACACACACATAAATATATATGTACACACACACATATATATACATATATATATATATATATCCTTATGATAAAACCTTCTGAGGATTATTACCAATTTGCAAATGAGAATACAGAGGCACAGAGACTCTATATGGCCATTAAGACACACTATTTATAAATTTATTGATGTATGTTCCATTTAGATTTAGCAGATCTCAAGTACATGAAAGTATTTTACAATATTATGCACTAACTACTAAGTAAAACAGAGCACTACCATCTCTTACTAAATGAGAACAGTGCAAAGGAATAAATTTAATCAATTTCCTAAGAAATGTTGCATGTTAAAATCTAATTCTTGTGCTCACATTTAGAGCACATTGCTAATATTTTATTACAACGTTTATAACTTGGCCTAACTGTATCCTAATTGTTTTAATCACTGAAACTTCAAGTTATATGAACTACTTGGCCATAATTAAGCAATACACTATGACAAGTTTTGTCTTTCATGATGCTTACAGGATATTATAATTTCATAATAAACTCCAATGATGTTCTATCTTAATTTTACACATTAATAGATTCTGTACACATTTAATTATCTGCTACATTGGTATTCCCATAAGTTTTAAAGAGTTCTGCTTGAATATAACTCATACTCCAACATAAATTCACTAATGAGGCATGGTGAACAATTTATAAGTATTTTACTTTAGAATGGAAGCCATTGACTTATGTGATTATTCATAGCTATATTGGTATATTGGTATACAATTACCTTATTAAATATTATTGTGATATAAAATATGTATTTATATAGAATTAAAATATAATTCTCTTCTAGCTTAGCAACTTGACAGACATTTAAGTATGAATAAAATAATCACTTATAATGAATATTATTTGCTTTTTTGAACATTAGCTATTTACATGTTATGCACAGATAAAAGCACTTACTAAATAGTGGAAGGGATTTGTTCTAAAAATTTCAGTTATAGCAAGTTTTTAAAAAAACCACATTGAATTTTTTTTTCATTGACATAAATTCTGCCTAGAGACAAATTTCCTCCAAAACATCTCTAGAAACTGGTATGAAGCTCTCTAGAGTGTAGAAGTATTAAAGGATAAACTTTGCCCTAAAGTATTTTTTTAGAATGTGAGCAATAGATTTCTCTCCTTTCAAATCACTTTTATTCCTTTATCTCATGCTAAAGATTCACAGTATCAAACCCTTTTCCTTGGTAACAATTTGCAAATATTCACCCTTACCCCATTCCCACTTTTCATTGCCATATTAATAGTTCAAAAAAATCTTTCTACAGGAAATTATGCCTGCAGCTGTAGCCCTGTGGCATCCAATCCAGTCAGATCTCGGAAGCTAAGCAGGGTCAGGCCTGGTTAGTACCTGGATGGGAGACCGCCTGGGAACACCAGAAGCTGTAGGCTTGGGAGAAGAACCTGGCAACCCCCTCCCAAAAATCAATCTGCCATTGAAAACCCTATGAACAGCAGAGAAGCACTGACAATAGTGTTTCCCCTGTTGTACAGAGGGTCACTATGAGTCAGATACCGACTCGCTGGCACCTAACAACAGGAAATTATTTGCAATGGCCTACTAATTAGTAGTCCTTTCCTCAGAAGTTTAAAATTTATCTGCTACACCAAGGGCTATTTGATGTAGCCAGGTTTGTGTTCTCTGAATCCCTTTAATCTCTCTCTCTCTCTCTCTCTCTCTCTCTCTCCCACACACACTTTTCATTTTCCACAAATATTAAACAATATACATGGACATGTGTATGTGTGTGTGCATATGAGTTTAGGAAAAGCCTTCCTACTCAAATTTCTTTATGTATATCAGAATGGAATTTCAGATTTGTTTCCACTTAAGTTTGGAAAAATTTGCATGCCTACCCATACTACATGAGAGGTTCTGATTCCCCACAAGTGTACCAATAGTATGTGCTTCTAAACATTTATTAATTTGATTGTTGATTTGCATTTAATTTGCATTTCTGTAAGTGTGAGTGAAGTTTAATATATATTTCCTGTTTGTAAGGAGTTCTTATATCTTTAAATGTGTATTTGTTTATACTCCCAGACTTTCTATTTTTTTAATTTAATTTTTATTCACATGCCAGTACTACAATATTTTAACAAACAATTCTCAGTATATTTTAATGTCTGGAGGATTAAATCCCTTCTTAGGCTATTTTTTGTTATTGTTGTTGTTCTCAGCATTTGCTTGTCTCAAAGAACTTTTCTTTTTGTAAATGTTTGGGATCAAGTGCAGGCTGTCATATATGTTAAGCACACAGTCTACCAATAAGCTACATTCTGAGATCCCCTTTTCTTTTCTTACATATGTGTGCTTTATTTAGTGCAATAAAAATAACTTGTTGCTATTTTTATTTGGATCATAGGACATTCACAAATTAAGCAGAACTGAAAACTTTATGATGCTCATAATACTATCTTATAAAGAAGACATATGTATACATTTGTGCAATTTTAATTTTGTGTCTTTCATAAATTTGAAGTTTTTTGGCATTAAACTTTTATCTCTACCATGGCAATGTGTATCCATAGAGCAGATAAAATTCTAAAATGGTGCCAAGAGTTTTGTGCCCCATATTACAGGCCTTGCCATGTATAAAACTCTACCTTTGAGTGTGGGTGGGATTTATGGGATATTATTCCCAGAAATAGATTGTCTCTGGCCTAGAAGAAGCAAATTGTCATATTTGGGAGAGGAGTATACGACAGGGAAGAACCACTACCAATCAAAGACCAAAAAGGAAATGGGGGTTTAGTTTTATAATTGCAAGAAACTAAATTCTTCCAACAATAAATGATCTTGAAGAAGGTGCCTGGTAAGACTGCAGCCTTAATCAACACCATTATTTCAGCCAGGTAAGAACTTAAACAGAGAATTTCAACCTACATAACTGTGACATAATTAAGATGTATTTCAAATTTTCAATGGTTGTAAAATCATCATATGACTTACAATTTTAATCATTTTAAGTGTATAATTTAGTAATATTAAATATATTTACACTGCCACAAATCAGCTCTGTAATATCTAGCTTTATTTTTCTATATCTTATAATGAGATTCTATGCTTGTGAAATAATTACTCCAAATTATCCCATCCACCCAGCCACCAAAAACCAGTTTTCTATTTTCTGGCTCTAAGATTCCAACTATTCTAGGTAGCATATCTAATTGGAATGGTGTAATATTTTCCTTTTGTTTCTGATTTATTTCATTTAACATAATGTTTTCAAGGTTATTTCATGCTATAACATGTATCAGAATTTCTTTCCTTTTAAGGCTGAATAACATTGCATTGTATGAATAGAGCAAATTGTATTTATTCATTCATATGTCAACAAGTATTTAGGTTGATTCCACCTTTTGAATACTGTGAATAATGTTGCTACGAATGTTGGTGACAAATATCACCGGTGGTGACCATATTGTCTGTGAATAGAGAAATTTTATTTTTTTCTTTGCAATATGTATGACTTCTTATTTCTTCTTCTTACCTAATGGTCTGGCTATGATGTCCACACTCTGCTGAATAAAAGTGGTAAAAGTAGGTATCTTTTCCTTTTCCTGATCTTACAGGGAAATATTTTGGTCTTTCACTATCAAATATGTTGTCAGCTGTGGGCTTTCCCTTATAAAGTCAATGTATATCTTATTATCTATCAAGTTTTTGGTAATTTGTTATGCACTAAAAGAAAACTGATGTAATACTGAAGAAAAGTCTATGTAAATAATGTAAAATATAATTAGATGTGGATCCATGTGTCTATTTATCTCTTCTTTGTACTGTCCAAAGAAAAATTTGGAAAGGAGTGATGTCATATTCTATTAAATTCATAAGGGGAAATAACTTTGTTCTTATGTGAAGTGGTCAACTTTGTCTCTGTACCCATTAGGACATCTAGGCATTACCTAAGCACTGGGTCTTCTAATTACAGATTTTTTTGCTAACACAATTTTTAGCATTATATCTGAACCATCTTGGTTGGTCTAGTTATCAGTTTCTGTACCTGAAAGTAGAAAATTTCAAAAGTTCTCACTCCTGGATGTACTGGTCTGAGTTTGGCCATATTTATAAGGTTCTCATTTTTCTAGCTCCTAAAAAGTATAATCTAAAGATAAAACATAATAATAGCAAAATATGTACACACAAACATATATACAAATACAAATACATACAAATATAGAAATATACCCAAATATGCCAATTTCATTGTGAAAATATAAAGTGTTTTACATGTGCATAGAAATATTGTGTGGTGGTTGTTAGGTGCCATGGAGTCAGATCTGACTCATAGCAACCCTATGGCAACAGAAGAAACACTACCTGACACTGGACCATTCCCAGCACTATTGTCAGTGATGTCTGCTATTCATAGGGTTTTCAATGGCTGATTGTTTTGGGGAGTGGGCTGCCAGCTCCTTCTCCAAAGCCTACAGCACCACACCTGGTATTCTCAGGTGGTTTTCTATCCAAGTACTATTTTAGAAACGAGTTTATTCTCCTCCCTCCTTTTTCCCTCCCAATTAATAGTTCAACAATTTCTTGTTCATTCGTCAAGAGAAATGTACAACATTATAACCTGTTGAAAAAGCCTTCTGTGACACAATTTGGTTGAGATTCACAAAGTATTTCTCTGTCACTAACAACAATCCAGAAACAATCAGACATTGAAAACCCTATGAGGGTGGCTATGAGTTGGACCCGACTTGACAGCACCTAACAACAATAAATAAGTCTAATATGTTCTTTTAAAAGAACAATTATTTAAATAAATGCTCATGGAATAGAGGGACAATACATGAAAACTTCAGGAAAAGATATAACTATACTTTAAGATTTATTAACTAATCCTGGACTTTATGTCTTGATTTGCTTTATTAATTTTTTGCCTCTGATGTGTCTGAGCCTACAGCCGTGGCACCTTTGTATTCAATCCTGTAAAATCTCAGAAGCTAAGCAGGGTTGGGCCTGGTTAGTATATGGATGGGAGAGCACCTGGAAATACTAGTTGTAGTAAGCTTGGGAGAAGGACGCGACAGTCTACTCCCTAAACAATCAGCCGTGGAAATCCCTGTGAATAGCAGAGAAGCACTGACAAAATGTGGGCCTGGCACAGTGGCAGGTGGTGTTTCCTCTGTTGCATACAGGGTTGCTACAAGTCAGACCTGTCTGGAGGGCACCTCACAACAACAGTGTGTCTGAAGCCACAGCTTGTTGTCTCTAACCACATCACCCTAAGAACAATGACTCTAGAGCCAGAATACCGGCTCTCAAATCCTAGATAAATTTTGTATTTACTTTGTGAACTTGGGTGTATTTCCAAATCTATCTTCTAATAGTGTTTAGTGTTATTGTTTTGTAAGATGTAAATCAGTATACATGGCTGTACTTAGAATAAGGCTTATACCTAGCAACTATTTGACATCTAGCAAGAATGTTGTTCTTGCTGTTAGGTGCCATTTCAACTCTGCATTTAGAACTGGGGAAATGACCATAACATAACTTTTTGGATCCCAGAACCCACAGAGAAATTAAACAAAGTTATATTGATAATCTGAAATCTATAAACCTATGCTATGATAGTTTTATGTCTTGGATTAGTGTTATTCAGGGCCAATTCCAAATAATTCTTGAAAAGTCTGTTTATTTCTCCAACCTCAAAGCATCATCACTCTGGTGAATGCTCATTTTCTGCACTTTTGGGGAAGACAGGGAAGAATAAGGAAAGTATATATTTTGGGCTATGTAGGCAGAATTCTTCCTCATAATGACCAGGTTTTCCTTCACCAAAAATGCTCTGGGACTGTAACTCTCTGCAGTTCAGTTATTGCAATTTAGTCAAACTTCTTTTTACTATATCTGGAGCTTTCCTACTTACACAAATTAAATGAGACTTTAATAGATAACTATGTTTCGCATCTAGGAAACCAAGATCAATTAGACAATGTCAGAGATCTCTGTGGATCAAAGCATTTGGATCACTGGTTCAGATATGCAGAACCTTATGGTAAACAAGATGTTGCCTGGCTCCTGATACCTTAGAATATTCTCATTCTCATTGTTTTTCCAGTAGCATTTTTTTGTCATACCACCCTACAGAGAATACCTACACAGAATTCTTGGCAGGTTCTGGACTTCTCCTTTTCACATTTACTTTACATAGCCTTAATGAAAGGAATATCCTCTGGACCTCTAGGGACATATTTGTTGCTGTTGTTGTCAGTTCCCACTGAGTCATGTCTGACTCATAGCAACCCTATGTACAATAGAACAAAACACTCCCCTATATTGGGTCATGCCTGGCACTATGTCAGTCTTTTCCTGCTATCCATCGGGTTTTCCATGGTTAATTGTTTTAGGATTGTTTTGGGAGTGAGCTGCCATGTCCTTCTCCCATTTTGGGGGTGTTGGGGATCAAACCCAGGGCATTAGAGCATGCAGAGCAAGTACTCTACCAACTGAGCTAAACCTCATCCTCCCCAAAATTAGGGGTAAATTATTATTGTTTGTTGTTAGATGCTGTGGAGTGCCAGATGTGGCTCATAGTGACCCTCTGTACAACAGAACAAAACATTTCCCAACACTGTGCTACTCACATAATCATTTTAATGTTTAAGCCTATTGTTGCAGACAGTGTCAATCCATTTAGTTGAGGGTCTTCTTTTATTCCTTGACCCGCCACTCTCCCAAACATGACGTCCTTCTCTAGGGATTGGTCCCTCCTGACTACATGTACAAAATACCTAAGATGCAATCTAGCCATTTGCTTCCAAGGAGCCCTTCAGTTGCACTTGTAGGGTGGATCTGTTTGCTCTTTTGGCACTCCATGGAATAATCAATATTTATCTCCAGCACCATAATTCAAAAGCATCAGTTCCTCTCTTGTCTCCCTTATATACTGTCCAGTTTTCATAAAAATATGATGAAATTGCAAATATCATGGCATGATTCAGGTGTAAATTCATGTTCAATGTGACATCTTTACTTTTCAACACATTAAAGATGTCTTATGCTACAGTTTTTTCTAACACTTTGTGTTTTTTGATTTCTTCACTGCTGCTTCCATATGTATTGATTGTTGAACCAAGTAAAGGAAAATCTTAGACAACCTCAATCTTTTCTCCATTTATCATGAAGTTGCTTACTGACTCAGTTGCAAAGATTTTGTTTTCTTGAAGTTGAGATGTAAGGCATACTGAAGGCTAGGGTCTTTCATCTTTATTAGTAAATGCTTCAAATCCTTTTCACTTTCAGCAAGCAAAGTTGTGCCATGTGCACTGCTCAGGTTGTTAATGAAATTTCATTCTATCCTCACCCTAAATTCTTCATAGATTCCTGCTTCCAGATTATTTGTTCAGTATAGAGATTGAAGAGGTATTAATGAGAGGATGTATCTCTGAAAAATACCTCTCTTGACTTTAAAGCAAGCAGTGTTTCCTTGTTTTATCCGAATGACTGCCTCCTGGTCCACGTTCAGGTCACCTATGAGTACAATTAAGTGTTCTAGTGTTCCCATTCTTCACAATGTTATCTACAATTTGCTGCGACTTGCACAATCATTTACCTTTGTATAGTCAATAAAACATAGATAGACAACTTTCTGGTATTCTCTGCATTCAGCTAATACACGCTGTAGATCAGCAGTGGTACCAGTAGTTCCATGCCCTCTTCTAAATCTTGCTTGATTTCCCAACATTTCCCTGTAAATATACTGCTGCAGTCTGTTTTGAAAGATCTTTTATAAAGTGTTACTTGTGTGTGATATTAATGATGTTGTTTGATAATTTCCACATTTATTTGGATCTTCTTTCTTGGGAATAGGTACAAATATTGATCTCTTCCAGGCAGTTGGCCAGGTAGCTGTTTTCCAAATCTCTTGGCATAAACAAATTAGCACCTTTTGGCATAAACAAGTTAAACTGCGTCTCTTTGTTGAAACATCTTTGATGGTATTCCATCAGTTCATGGAGACTTGTGTTTCAACAATGCCTTCAAGTCTTCTTCCACTTCTTCCTTCAGTGACATAAGTTCTTGATCATATGCAACTTCTTAAAATGATTGGTCATCCACCAATTCTTTTTTGGTATAATAACTCTAAGTCTTCCTTCCATCTTTTTTTGATGTTTCCTACATCCCTTAATACATTCCATGTAAAATCCTTCACTATTGCCATTGTTGTAGCTGTTAGGTGCCATCGAGTTGAGTCTGACTCATAGCGACCCTATGTACAGCATATTTAAACACTTCTTGATTCTTTTCCAGGCACACTATCTTAATTATATTTAAAAGCCCATTGTTGCAGACACTGTGTC
Organism: Pedetes capensis; assembly: GCA_007922755.1. Classification (NCBI taxonomy): domain Eukaryota; kingdom Metazoa; phylum Chordata; class Mammalia; order Rodentia; family Pedetidae; genus Pedetes; species Pedetes capensis. Next base: position 31,390 of record VMDO01016175.1, on the reverse strand, counting down.
AATCCATCTGGTGGAGGGTTTTCCTTTTTTTCATTTACCTGCCACTCTCCCACACATGATGTCTTTCTCCAGGTACTGATCTCTCCTGACTACATATCCAAAATATGTAAGATGCAGTCAAGCCATTCTTGCTTCCAAGGAGCATTCTGGTTGTACTTCTTCGAGGGTAAATCTGTTGGTTCTTTTGGCAGTCCGTGTTATATTCAATAGAAGTATTGAGCACCACAATTCCAAAGGATTAATTCTTTTCATGTCTCCCTTGTTCAATATCTAGCTTTCACAATCATATGATGCCGCTGAAAATACCATGGCATGAGACAAACGCACCTTCATCTTCAAAGTGACATCTTTACTTTTCAATACTCTAAAGAGATCTTTTGTCACAGCTATTCCTAGAGCAATGTGTCTTTTGATTTCTTTACTGCTGCGTCCATGGGTGTTGATTATAGAACCAAGCAAAGCAAAATTTTGGACAACCTCAATCTTTTCTCCATTTATTGTGAAGTTTCATACTGGCCTAGTTGTAAGGACTTTTGTTTTGTTGATATTTAGTTGCAGCCCATATTGAAAGCTGTGATCTTTGATCTTCATCAGTAAATGCTTTAAATCTTCTTCACTTTCAGCATGCAGAATTGTCATCTGCATAATGCAGGTTGTTAATGAGGCTTCCTCCAATCCTGATGCATGGTTCTTCCTCATAAAGTCCAGCTTCTTGGATTATTTGCTCAGCATACACATTGAAGAGATATATAGTGAAAGTATACAGCACTGACACACACCTTTCACAACTTTAGCCAGGCTGTGTTTCCTTTTTCTATTTGAACAACTGTCTCCTGGTTCACGTATAGATTCCTAATGAGTATAATTAGGTGCTCTGGTATTCCCATTTTCCGAAGTGTTCTCCATAATTTATTATGATCCTCCCAGTCAAATGCCTTTGCATAGTCAATAAAACATAGATGGCATCTCTCTGATATTCTCTGCTTTCAGCTAATATCCACCTGACATCAGCAATGATGTCCCTGTTTTCCCGCCCTCTTCTGAATCCGGCTTTATTTTCCAGTAATTTCCTGTCTATATACTGCTGCAGTCACTTTTGAATGATCTTTAATAAAACTTTACTTGCATGTGATATTACTGATATTTTCTGATCATTTCCACATTCAGTTGGATTCCCTTTTTTGGGAATAGGCACAAATATGGATCTCTTCCAGTCAGTTGGCCCAGTAGCTGTTTTCCAAATCTGTTGGCATAAACACCTTATCACCTGTAGTGCTTCACCTGTTTGTTGAAGCATCTCTATTGGTATTACATCAATTCCTAGAGCCTTGTGTTTCACCAGTTCTTTCAAGGCAGCTTCCACTTCATCCTTTGATACCATTGGATCCTCTTCATATGCAGCCTCTTGAAATGGTTGGTCATCTACCAACTCTTTCTTGTATAATAACCCTGTGTATTTCTTCCATCTTCTTCTGATGTTTCCTGCATCATTTAATATTTTCCCTGTAGAATCTTTCACTACTGCCACTCGAGGCTCGAATTTTTTCTTCACTTCCTTAAGCTTGAGAAACACAGAGCATGTTCTTCCCTTTTGGTTTTCCGCCTCCAGCTCTTTGCACATGTCATTATAATATTTGTTTTTGTCTTCTCAAGCTGCCTTTTGAAATCTTCTGTTTTGTTCCTTAACTTCATCACGTCTTCCTTTTACTTTTGTTGCTCAACATTCAAGGGCAAAGCCCAGCATCTCTTTTGACATGTAATTTGGTCTTTTCTTTTTTTCTTGTCTTTTTAAGAACTTTTTGCTTCCTTCTTGAATGATATCTTTTAAGTCATGCTACACCTTGTATGGTCCCCTATCATTTGTGTTTAATGCATTAAATCTATTCTTGAGGAGTTCTCTGAACTCAGTGGGATACACTCAAGGTCATACCCTGGCTCTCGCTCTCATATACTTGTTATAATTCTCTTCAGCTTCAGTTTGATCTTGTATATGAGAAATTGATGGTCTGATCCACAGTCTGCACCTGGTCCTGTTTTGACATTTGATATAGAGCTTTTCCATCATGTCTTTCCACATATGTAGTCAGTTTGATTCCTGTATATTACATCTGGTGAAGTCCATGTGTATAGTCTCCGTTTATATTGATGAAAAAATGTATTTGCAAAGAAAAGGTCATTGGTCTGACAGAATTCTATCATGCGATCTCCAGCTTGGTTTCTGTCAGCAAGACCATATTTTTCAACTACTGAGCCTTCTTCTTTGTTTCCAACCTTTGCAGAAGGTGGTAGAAATTTTCCCTTTCTTCATTTGTGCCCTTAGTGGTAGGTGCATAAATTTGAATAATAGTCATATTAACTGGCCTTCCTTGTAGGCGTATGGATATTATTGTATCACTGACAACATTGTATTTCAGGACAGATCTTGAAATGTCTTTTTTGATGATGAATGCAACCCCATTTCTCTTTAGTTTGTCATTCCCAGCACAGTAGACCATATGATTGTCTGACTCAAAATGGCCTATGCTGGTCCATTTTAGCTCACTGAGGCCTAGAATGTCAATGTTTATGCGCTCCATTTCTCTTTTAACTATTTCTAATTTTCCTAGATTCATACTATGTACATTCCATGTTCCAATTATTAATGGATATTTACAGTTGTTTCTCCTCATTTTGAGTTGTGCCACATCAGCAAATTGAGGTCCCTGGGGCTTTACTCCATTTCTGTCATTCCAGTAATTTCCTGTCTATATACTGCTGCAGTCACTTTTGAATGATCTTTAATAAAACTTTACTTGCATGTGATATTACTGATATTTTCTGATCATTTCCACATTCAGTTGGATTCCCTTTTTTGGGAATAGGCACAAATATGGATCTCTTCCAGTCAGTTGGCCCAGTAGCTGTTTTCCAAATCTGTTGGCATAACTCTACTTTAAGGAGGCAACTCTTCCCCAGTAGTCTTTTGAGTGCCTTCCATCCTGTGGGGCTCATTTTCTGGCACTATATCTGACAGTGTTTCTTTGCTATCCATAGGGTTTTCAATGGCTAGTAGTTTTAGGAATGGCTCGCCAATGCCTCCTCCCTAGTCTGTCTTAGTCTGGAAGCTCAGCTGAAACCTGTCCACCATGGGTAACCCTGATGGTATCTGAGATACCAGTGGCATAGCTTTCAACCTCATTGCACCCATAAGCCCCCAGAGTGAGGCGAACTGAGAGACGTGTGGGGGATTGCCATTAGAGGCTTGGATTTTTCTTTAATTCCTAAAACTTCAAAAAAACAGAGAATTTTCTTCCCTTATGATTTTCTATCTCCAGCTCTTTGAACATGTCATTGTACTATTTTATTTTTCCTCCTCAAGCTGCTCATTGCAATGTTCTCTTTAGTTCTTTACCTTTCTCATGTCTTCCTTTGATTTTGGCTGTTGGGCATTCAAGGGCTAATATTAGAGTCTTTTGGATATGTAATTTGGTCTTGTTTTTCCTATTTTAGTAATAATCTTTGGCTATCCTCATTAATGATGCCTTTGATATCATGCCGTACCTCATCTGGTCTTTAATCATTTGTGTCTAATGCATCAAATATGTTCTTGAAATGATTTCTAAACTTAGGGGGGTTACACTGAAGATCATACCTTTGCTTTGTACACTTGTAATTTTCTTCTATTTCAGTTTGAACCTAAATTAGCAGTTGATGGTCTGACACACAATCAGCATCTGATCTTGTTCTCATTTCTTATATTGAGATTTTCCATCATCTCTTTCTACAAATGTATTCAGTCTGCCTCCTGTATGTTCTACTTGGTGAATTCCATGTGTAGAGTCATCATTTATGTTGGTGAAAACATGTATTTTCAATGAAAAATTTGTTGGTCTGAAAAATTCTATCGTGTGGCCTCTAGCTTCATTTCTGTAACCAAGACCATATTTTCCAACTAGTGAGATTGCTTTGTTTCCAATTTTTGCATTCCAATCACCAGTAATTATCAGTGATCCTGCTTTCATGATTGATCAATTTCAGACTTCAGAAGCTTCCACTTCCACTTCCAAAGTCTTCCACTTCTTCAATTGTGGCCTTAATGGGGGGGTGCATAAATTTGAATAACAGACATATTTACTGGCCTTCCTTGTAAGCATATGGGTATTATTCTATCACTGACAGCATTGTACTTCATCTTCATCTATAAGCATTATAATTCAACTCAAAGTACAAATGAATTTTCTCTGTTTTGTTCCTTACTGTAATGCATATTATTTCTAAGACACTTAATAATAATTCATTTCTCTTATATTTTACATGTCTATCACCTCCTACTGCCTAGAAGTACCTTAGGGGCAGAGATGATATTTCATTTTGAATTTCCAATGGCAAGCACTGTGGCATTACATGGATACAGTTAGTGTCTATTTTCTGAAGGGTGGACGTGTGGATGAATGAGTAATAAAGTCAAAGTGCCTTCAGAATTACTATTTTTCTCAATGCAGAAAGAGTGGTGTCTTTAAAGATATATTTGAGAATTCTTTATGTACAAATAAAGCAATCTTTATACAACTATTAGGAGTAAAGTATAAGAGAATGAGCCTGTAGCCATAGCCCTGTGGCATCCGATCCCATCAGATCTCGGAAGCTAAGCAGGGTCAGGCCTGCTTAGTACCTGGATGGGAGACCACCTGGGAACACCAGAAGCTGTAGGCTTGGGAGAAGGACCTGGCAATCCCCTCCCAAAAATCAATCTGCCATTGAAAACCCTATGAACAGCAGAGAAGCACTGTTTCCCCTGTTATACAGTGTTTCCCCTGTTGTACAGAGGGTCTCTATGAGTCGGATACCGACTCGATGGCACCTAACAACAACAATAACAACATGAAAGAATGATGATACTGTATAATCATTGTCTTTTGTGTGTAGGTTTTCTATTTGTTACATAATTTGTGAATATTAGATGAATAGCAATCATCATGGCTAGACAGCATGTTTGTAGCATTAATTCAATACCCACCTCTTGCAACTCTTCCTTCTGTCCACTATGAATTAAGAAAAAATATATAATAGTTAAGAATCACTATTCTGTGGTTTAGAAGAGAATGTGTCTAAAATATAAATAAAATATACATGAGACAAATTTAGAAACAATTCCAGGGCTGATGAATCTTTGCATCAATGTAGGAAAGAATTAAAATTTGCAAACACAGAATTAGCTGGTCTTATTTTGTTGTTCTTAGGTGTCTGATTCATGGAGACCCTCATAGGGTTTTCAATGGCTGATTGTTTTGGGATTGCCTCGGGAGTGGATTGCCACATCTTTCTCACATTTTTGTGGTGCTGGGAATCAAACTCAGGACCTCAGAGACTGCAGAGCAGCACTCTATCAAATGAGCTAGATCCCAGCCCTCTGGTCTCCTTAGGATATGGAGATATATATATATATATATATATATATAATTCTGTGCTCCCGATTGCTACCTAGAACAGCTATGATTACAAAGGCTCAGGCCACCTTTTTCTCTCTTATACATGGCTAAGTTGAAAAATAATGTAAGAAGGATTTCTTTTCTACATTCACGCACTAGTATTGTATGAGCATTTTTTGCCCCAGAGCTGACTGCTGTAGCAAATGATATTCCTTAATTTAATTTATGTCATTTTATATTATTTTTTTGTGGTATTGAGGTTTGAACCCAGGGCCTCGTTCTTGCATGCTTTGCAAGTGCTGTACCATTGAGCTGCATCCCAACCCAATTTTTTTAATTTTTGAGACAGGATCTGGCTAAATTATTCAGACTGCCTCTGGTCTCAAACTTGCAATCCTCCTGCCTCTGCCTCCCCACTCACTGGGATTACAGGCATGCACCGCCAAGCCCAGCTTCATTTGATATTATTGTTTGCTCTCTATTGGCGATTACCTATCACTTGAAAGATTGAAGGACTTCAGTTTTTGACCCTTAGCATCTAATCAAATCAGTCAAAAATTTGCCCATGTTTGTTAATTTTGGAGCACATCTAAAATTAAAATTGACCCATGAAAGGAAAAATATCTCCAAAAGTTCTCTTCAATGTTATACAAATGAAGGATAAAATTCTGGTATTCCATTTTATATAAATTACATATACACACAGCACTTATGATTTACATCATTTAAAATTTTATCCTCTTCTCATGGAATAATATTTTCAATATTTTGAGCAAAGCAGATATTTTTAATAAAGTATAAAATTAAATATATAATCTTGACCCAATCACTCAATACTTTTAGACCTGATATATCTTATTGTGTTACTTGATTTTGTAGGCATATAGTCCTTAGGAGCATGTGAATAAATGATTTAAAACTGGCTCCAACATTAGTGCTTAAATTACTTCCATAGATAAATGCCTCTCATAGAAAGTTCTCTTGGTATAATGCCCATACAGGCAGAGGTTAAGCTAAATCTATTTTAAGGGGATTTCTGGTGAACAGAGAATGGGTTACATTGAGGTTACTATGCAATTTTAATTAAAAATAATTTTCAACTTTTTATGATACTTGGAGGGTGCTTATAAAACCAGGGTTGGTAATAATTAAGAAGGACAGTTTACCATATGGTTTCACATAGTAATATGTTATTTTTAAGTAACAATTTTGCCTTTAAGTACATGTTTACCAAATATGTTGAGAGGACACTATGTGCATTCTTGGGCTTAAAGAAAAGTAAAAGATGCTATTCAACATTTTTACATATCTACATATGTCTGTTTCTTGTAATCCCTGGTTGTCATTAATGGAATGCTCTCGGGGCCACTTAAGTGCAACTAAGCATCAGTTATAAATGCATTATGACTTTATTTTCTTCCCAGAAAACAGAGTCTCAATCCATTTCCGTCCTTATAAATTATAAATGTCCACTACCCATTGCTGAGGTTTTAACTGCACTGAGGCAGAGTTCTTGGCTTGTCGAGTATTAATAATGGCTCTGCCTGCCTGCCCTTCAGCTGAGACATTGAACTGAGGTCTCATCCAATTGCCTCTAGTGGCTGCTCAAGAGGAGTTAAAGATCACATCAAGCTTTTCTGAAAAGGAATGGGACAAACTCAGAGTTTTGACCTTCATTTTCAAAGCATGTGACACACAAAGCTGGGGATAAGTTGTTACATCATATCTAAAGATCCCAACTTGATTTCCATGGGCTGTGGAATCCTAAGAATCCAGACAATTATTTCAAAATTTTACTTCAAGATATTTAAATTATGAAACATAATGTAATCTCATTTTATTCTATTTCCCAGGGCTATAAGAGAAATAGGCATATCCATAATATGATGAAAATAACTTTTCCACTATAGTTAATTGTCCACAAGAAAATGCCTTTCAAGAAGCCATTATCTAAGTAATAGAACATTTTAGAGAGGGCACATAGCTATGAGTCAGACCCAACTTGATGGCACCTGACAACAACAAACACAAAGCAGGTGAGATGTTCTCTTTTTTGTTTTATTCAATTATGTAATGTTTTCCAACATTAAAGTTGCTGGAATCGTTACCAGTAAGTTGCATTTAAAACTTGGAGTGCGCATGTGGTATTTGTGATCTCCCTTATGTGACTGTGATCTCACTTATATGTGGAATCTAAAAAAGTCAAATTCTGAGAAGCAGAGAGGAGAACAATGATCATCAAGAGTTGGGGATGGGGAGGTGTGTGGGACAGGACAGTATTGGTCAAAGGATACAAACTTCCATTCAGATACGAGAAATTAGTTCAGGAGAGCTCTTGTACATCATAGTGACAATGGTTTATAGCAATGTATTGTTAACTTGAAAATATTAAAAACAGTAGATTTTATGTGTTTTCACAATAAAAAATAATAAATATTTAAAGTAATGAATATTTTAATCAGTTTGTTTCAACCATGCTACAATGTATACATATATCAAAACATGTTTTGCATAATAAATATATACAATATAGAATTAGTTTTCAATTAAAAATTAAATTATTTTTTAAAATTTGGATGAAAAAGAATTACTAAAATAACTCAAAGCATATTCATTTGGGTTAAATGAAAAAAATCACACTTTCCAAGAATATATATTTGTCTCAATTTTCTTAATTTGACTACTGGAAGTGAGAAATTGAATAGTCTCCATGGTCTTATGACAGGAAATAGAAAAATCAAAGTGATTATCAATTATGTCTAGTTTGAAAGATAATAGAGATAAATACCTTGATAGCAAGTTCTTTTCATTTCATTCTATTCCTCTGGGGACCAAAGGACTTGCCACCTGCCACATATTGAGTATGAAAGGACTGTTAAATGTACTCAAGAATGAATGAAAGAGAAACATTATCACTTTTAAAAGAACAAGCTTATAATTTTAAAGAGGAATTTTTTTCAAATAAAACTCTAAAGATTCAGAATCATAAAATCAAAGAATGGTAGATTTCTCCAAATACTTGTCATCTCAGTAAAGACATGCCATTAAACTCTTTGTGGTGTCTCAGGAGAAAGCTCTGAGGCCACCTCAATGGTTATAGACCATTTCCTTTAGGCATCTACAGTAAGAGATCACTTTTAACTCATCCATATCAAATAATATTCTACAGTTTCCATTGTTTCATAGTACAGCAAGAAATATAAAACATGTTCAACTTTATGGTATAGCACATTTCAGAAACCACTGAAGGAAAGTGCCTATGTTAATTTCTTCCTTGTTAATACCACTCTACCTTACCACTACTTTGTAAACAAATGAACCAGTTTATATTTATGACTTCCAGGCTATAGCATTAAACTTTATTATACTACTATCATTCAAGAAATAGATCTCACTGGAATTCTGGCCTGACAGATTGGTTGGAATCATTTGAAGACAACTGACATGATAATAAAGCAGAAAGACATATAAACTACCATCTCTAGTTTTATCCAGATATGTGCAATTCTTGATTTAGAATCTGTGATTTAGAATCTGTGAATTATTTCAGCTTCTCTGTTAAAACTAAATGATCACATGTCCAATAAGATACTTTCTGTTCTCCAAGGACCAAACCAGGGTGACACTAAGCTGAAAGGAAGAAATTATAGCCATCTTTTGATAATAATTTTCTCAAGGGGAAAGAGTAAGGAAAGAATATGAAAGGGACACTACTGTAAAACTTTGGCTCAGCTTCTACAATTGAAGTGATAACTTTAACATCCAAATAGCTATTTCCAGTACAGTACAGCTCTTCATAAAACTCCCTGTGTAGTGATCAAGTTTAGAAACTAACTAAAAAAGACTGCAAGGGGAAAAAAGCTACAAGAAAATGGGGAGACTTTCTATACAAGCACATTTTAAGAATACTTATTATGGGAAAATAATTTTTACTGTAAATATTTCATGCTGAGTCAGGTTTTTCCAATATATGATCTCCTACTAGGAAATAAATTAGGAAAATTTGAAAGCTGCATGAGTATTTTCAAACTACTGGCATAAAATGTATTAATGCACCAAAAGAGACAACAATGAGCAATTTCTAAAAATGCTTCCCTTTATAGAGTACTACAAAATGCCAACAGCAATGAGTCAATCCAGTCATCAAGTAAAAAGGAAAAAAATTATCAACTACATTTATTTTTTAAAAAATGAAAAATTAAATAGTCACCTGGTATTATATAGACAAATGTATTAGAAAATTGATGAAAGTCTCTGTTTCCAAAGACATAGGAAGGCATTATGAAAGTGTGGATTAGTCCATACCACAAATAAATAAAAGAGATATAAATACATACATATAAGTAACAAGGTGAAAATCATCCTAAAATTATAAAGAAACATAGAAACTGTGTTGACATCAAGTTAATTAATGAAGGAATAAGAAGTAAAGTACATTTTCCAGAATGTCACTACTACCAGGGATGACATATGATTCTAGGTAGCTTTGTCTTCTCTTTGAATGTATGCTAGTTAAATAATAGACAGTATGTATTGATTAGTTTCAAACATACTACATTGCCTAATCTTTAAAAGACACAATAGCACAGAGACATCAATTGTCTATATAGAAGTCAGGAATCTAAACTTTAAGGACACAGATATGAACCTAGGTCACTGGAAGTCAGACCTTGTACTCTGAGCTTTAGTTCTGTCCCATATTGTTGTTGTTTTTAGGTGCTGTTGAGTTGGTTCTGACTCATAGCCATCCTATGTACAATAAAATAAAACATGCCCTGACACTGTGCCATGTGTGGCATTATTGTTAGTGCTTGCTATTCATAGGGTTTTCAATGGTGGATTGTTTCAGGAGTGGGTTACTAGGTCCTTCTCCCTAGCCTACAGCACCTGGTATTCCCAGGCAGTCTTTCATCTAAGGACTAACCAGGCCGATCCTCCTTAGCTTCCAAGATCAGGCAGGATCAGACGCCAGAGTGCTATGGCTGCAGACTCTCTATCCCATGAGGTAGCTCTAATATTAAAATCTGTGTAAAATGTTGGCAATAAGTTTAACTAAAGTTCCTATCCGACTCAAAGTGATGGGGCTGATTATTCAAATATTGTATTTTTTACATTTTCCAGGGTTTTATAAAAACAGACTACTATAAGACTTCATTTTCAGAGAATTGAGGAGTCTATTTCTATTCAAGTTCTAAATTTCAAATTGTTAAATGAAAATAGAAAAATTTCAATTCTTTATTTTAAAAATGTAGAGGGATGAACGGGGAGAGGATGATCTCAATGTAAACAGCAGAACTTCATGAATATTGTGGAAAATAGAGGAATATAACCCAAATAAGTATTTGAGTTTTACTACATATTAGCCAAAAGGCTCCATAAACTCTGTAGATTGATGAAAGTGTTGCCAGAAGTACTGTAAAGTATGCATAATGGGAAAAGCCAATGCTGTATCAATCTGTACACCATCATCATTTACTAATAAAGGGAAAAAATGTTTAATGAGAACACAGTGCCTTTATGGCACTTGCTTCAAGCTCAGTCTATAGCCACGGTGCCGCAGATCTCCTACAGCCACACCATGGAAGAACAATGTACAAAATAGGTCTTAGAAAAGAGCAAACCTGGGATGCAGAAGCGTCATGGGAAATTTTATTTTAGATGCAGCCCAGATCAGCTTTTTTTTTTTTTCATCTTCATTTTCTTACCTTCTCTAGTTTGTGTATCCCTCAAATCCTATACTCCAAAGGAGAGCCAGGAAAAAACAAGATTTCAGTCTCCATTCCGGAAGTGTAATAGTGTGGGAGAAGAACTGTATGTAGAAATCATAAACCTAAGTTTATTGCTTTCACTTTCATCTAACTTTGACACACTAGGAAATCATTTGATTTATCTGCAACTTTTTCTTCATTTACAAAATGACAATAATTATACCTTGTCTAAGAATCTGTGAAAAAAAATGAGATAGTGTATGTGAAAATGCTTTGTGAATTATGTAAACGTAAGTTGGGGCTAGGGTTTAACTCAGTTGTTACAGTGCTGCTCTGCACTATGTGAGGACCCATGTTCGACCCCTAGCACAGCAAAAATGGGAGAAGGAGGTGGCAGTCCACTTTCAAAAACAATGCCCATGCAATCAGCCATCAAAAACCCTGTGAAGTTCTCTATGAATCAGACGCGACTCAACAGCACTATCAAGAACAATGAGTTTAAGTTGCTCTTGTGGAAGAACATAATTTACTAACCACTTCTAATATGATTATAAATCAAAAAGCTATCAATTCCTTTTTAAAACAATGGATTTTATACTTCTTTGATATTATTGCCAACCTAAGAAAGTTGTGAACCTCAGTGACAGTAACAGCAGAGAACAGGTTACTCCCAGCATGGAAGGGTGGGGTTGAAAACAGAAAAGAAGGGTTGATGAGGTGGAATTTCCACAAGGACTGAGTCTGCAGTGTTGCCCTACATGCTAACATTTCACACAGACAGAAATGCCATTTCTTCAATTTTGTTAGTGTTCTGAATTTCTGACATATCAAATATGTACATATTTAATTATCCAATTAAAAGATAAATTTGAATTATTTAACATTAGCTATTGTCTTACTCTATTGCTATCTATTATGGTGAACAAATGCATCTGCTACAAACTTTCCTTCCATGGAAATTGTTCAAATGAATTATTTTATTTCTATATGTATATAAAAGAACAAAATTCTCAGATTCACAACTATTGCGTTAACATTTAGAGAACTTTAAATAGAAAGAAAAACGGAAATCTGTAATTTACTTTTGAGTGATGATGTCAGATTTTTCAATGAATTTGTTTGCTTCAATGAGTATCGTTACCAAAACATGTATTTAAAAACATAAGAAAAAATAAAACAGTAAGACCAGTTCATACATAGATTTATCTATGAACCATAATAAATATTCCTCTAAGAGTTGGTTATAAGAAAAATTAAAAACAAAGTTTTAGCTTTAGCAAATACTTACATGTGAATACTAATTGTGCTCTTATCAATTAGCAGTGGTTTGGCCACTGTTTTATTAGAAAGGGAAGATGTAAATACCTATGGCAGATTTTTAAAAGGGGCAAAACAAGAAAAATATATGGTAATTAAGCAAAACACAGGAGAACTGGAGCTGTAATTCCATAGCTCATTTTCCAAAAGAGAGGACTGAATATCCTTTTAACTTTCCTTCCCCTAGGGTCTCCAAAATAGAATATTGTATTGAAACCAGCAGGTCATGCACAAGACGATGGTTTAACTGCTAATTAACACTAGACAATATACTGAGAATTACACATTAATTAATTCTCTTTAGAGATAAATTTCATTTCTTCTATGTCATTTTCTTCAATGAAAATATTAATATGAAGACTAAGGTAGCATGTTTGTCACATGAATTCCTACCCAATGAAAAGTATGTGTCAAAAATTAGACATATTAGGAAATTTTTAAAAATAGATTTGATTGAAATGCAAATTACTTACTGCAGAAAATTTATAGACATTCATAGAAATGCCAGTGTGGATATTTTGAAAAATATAAAAACAGTATTACAAGAAAAAGAAAAGGAAATGAGAAAGTAGTTCAAGATTTGTAGGATCCTTTCTGGATAACTTAATTCCAATGGACTTGGACAAGTCTACAGGCTTCTTTTGGGTGAATGTTTTCTATAATTCTCCCTTAAGTGTAGCCTCCAGCAGCTGTTTAGGAACCCTCTCCAGGAAGAGTAATTAGAAAGAACAAGCCTGATTGTTGGAAGAGCAAGATTTCCCCTGGGGTAAGGTATGCTTACACACAAGTTGGGCTTTGGAAGGTAGCCAGAGTTTGAGTAGTTTCACTATGTATTCCTTCCAGAAAGCTCAGTATTTTTAATGTGGTCACTGTGGATGACTGGTTGGCTAATACCATCATCATTGCTTCCTCTGTGTTCTTCTGAGGCCACTGAGGTTCCCCTGTTTAAGTATCTCACCACCACAAATAAAAACTATCAAACAGATTTTAAAACCTCTGCGGTCAATCCTTTTTGTTAAAGCCCACTATCAGTCTGTCTTTAGATGTGATTTGTCTGCTTATTTATTTATTGCTTTCATGCATTATTCTGTTTGGTCTCCAACATTTAAAAAATACCTAAATATTTTACAATCATTAAAGCTGGCTGGAGAGATTTTTTTAAAATGCTGCAAAAGAGTTTCTAGCAAAAGAATCCCTTTTGATGATAAAAGGCTGAAATGTGACTGAATATAATAATTATAATTTTTCATTTGCAAAATAATTCATCTCTTGAGTAAACATTAGCAGTGCATATATTTTTAATAAGGAGAAATATGCATAGCAACTCAGAAGTGATAACATGCACACAATACTGCATATCACATATGGGAATGTTGTTTTGCTTTATATTCACAAGTGTTTTTTAACTAGCAATTTCATTTAGAAAGGCCAAATTAAAGTTCCAGAAATGAAAGTACATTGTGTTTTAATAACAGAATTTGTACATAGAACAAGTCAAAAATGAGTTTTCATTTAAAATACTTACAAAAAGTGTCAAGGCATGTAGTGCAAAAAGAACTTGGAAAGTTGGAAAAGTAGGGTTTGATGGTAAATACTGAAATTTAGTTGCTTTGTGATTTTGCAGAAATTTGTTAACTTCTGTTTTTTGGTTTCTACATATGTAAAATAGATACATTAATTCTAACAACACCATGGTTGTGAGAGTCTGGTGAAAATTAAATAGTAAGACATAAGTAAATCATCTAGCATATTGTCCAGCATATAGAAGATAAAAAATTACAGAAAATGGTGATGATAAGCTAAACATATATTTCATTTAATCAATGATACATTTTGATTCCAAATTAGGTGTGACCTGGTACATCTTTAACTCCAAATTAGGTGTGGCCTGAGATAACAACATCATTAGAGAAGTGTAGTAAATATATAACACTATCATGCAAGACTTGTGGTTATTAGGTGCCATTGAGTCAGGTCTGACTCATAGTGATCCTATGTACAACAGATGAAACACGACCTGACACTGTGCCATGCCCAGCACTATTGTCAGGTTTTCTCTGCTATCCATCAGGTTTTCATGGCTGATTATTTCAGGAGTGGGCTGCTACGTTCTTCTTCCAAGTCTACAGCACCTGGTATTCCCAGATCTGATGGGATCAAACACAAGGGTGGTACAGCTTAAGTATCATAGATTCTAGTAAATAACCATGAATTTCAATTGGTGTTTAATATAATTGATTCTCACTAAGAAGAATAAGATTAATCCTGATATTTCATTAAGTAGCCAATCACCTTACATCTTTGGATGTCTATTCCCTTCCAGACAGAAAAAGTTCAGTGAATAAACATAAGTGCTTTGAATCAGACTATAGGTTTTAATGCTGGTTTTAACATCAATTGCTGTATAACATGGAACAAATTGCCTGATCTCTCTATGATTTAGTTTTCTTATCTATGAAATGATGTTAAAAGTAGTACTAAATTCATAAGATTTTTAAGGTATTAAATTATTTGAGAATAATAAACTTTTAGAATGGTATCTGGAATAAATCAAGAAATTGATTATTAGTATATATAAAATAACAAGCTAGAGCTGGGTGTTGGGGCACATGCTATAATCTCAGTACTTGAGAGGCTGGACCAGGAGGATCACAAGATCAAGGCCAGCCTGTGCTACACAGGGAGACCCTGTATCAAAAAAACAAAAATGAATGAATGAATAACTAACTAAACAAATAAATCTATACATATCAAAAGTTACCTCAAACTCTAAGATTCCTTAGTCATATGATATGTATTATATGCTTAGCTGTTGTTCACTAATACAAATTTTTGTCAAATTTTAAAAATTGTTTTCTATCCCCATTATTCTCTCTCTAAAATCTGAACATGAGTATTGGAGACAGTTTGTCTCTGTATTCCTTTTTTTTTAGATGCACAGATTATAGTCCTAAATATGTGCATGCCATATCAAAAATTTTTATAGTTTAGGTATAATCAGTCTACTATTTAAAGCATCAGTTATACTATTTAAAGCATCAGTTATACTATTTAAAGCATCAGTTATACTATTTAAAGCATCAGTTATACACAAACCAAATTTAATATACTACTAGTAGTCAAACAGGACATTATTTTATTCTTCTTTCTAGGGCATTTAATTAACATGTAATCAAGGGAAGGGACGCTAGAGAAGTTGAAAAAAATATACACCGAAATATCTAAATGTCCTTTACATTTTTTATACTTGCATGTATATTCCCTTTTTCTTAAAACAGCTTTATCTTGACCAACTTTCTTCATTCATCTTGGCAATTCTTCCATCCTTGAATTGTAGACACGTATGTTGGAAGAACAGAGGATATGTCATAGAATTCTGGGCACATATGTGAATATGAAACAAAGGCGTAATGTTTGGGAAAACTTTCCAGTGACAGCATCAGCAATGGGGACTGTGAATTTAATAAGTATGTTAAACTTTTTCCTGTAAGTAATGGATCCAGTGATGCAATTTTATGTGTAGAAATCAGTTGTCTTTGGCATCAAGATTCTCAGTCATTTTTCCACTCTTCTCTATTTACTTTATCCAATCTGATAAGATTTGTCATCTTATTTCCTTGCATTTCATGCCTCTTGGTGACCCATTTCTCATCCTTTGCCCAAATACATTTTGACATATGTCAGGTTATATCACTCATTATCCCCAGAACATAGGTCCCAATCCATATTTGTATGAAAGCTTTCTTAAGTAATTTACAGAAAGAAAGGAAGACAAGTCAAGGGTCCCAATATTCCCATCACAGACTTCACAGACACATGTACACATGACTCTATTATTTGCCCTGTGTATTCTTTCTTATATATTTCATCTTCTTCTCTGCATACAAAATACACATATGCATTAAAAATATAAAAATTTTCAAAGCACACATTAATTTTGTATGCTTATTTCTATTCTTTCCTGAAAATTGCTATGACCTAATAATAAAGGCAAAATTAAATAAATAAAACAATAAATCTATTCACAAGGAAAAAAGAATGAAGAAAAAAGAGTAGATACAGGATTTCAAGAAATTTTATAAGTTAGAAAGCAGATGGAGGAATGGAAAATTCATTGTTACAGAGGAGAAAACTGCAGTAGAACTGCCTATAGAGAAAGATATGTTCAAGAAACAAATGAATTTGACACTAAAACTCAAACAACACAAGAACAGGTAAAACCCTGTACACAGAGAAATCTAGTTGAAAGTATGAATAGGGTCAGATGACTAATGCTCATTGCTCACTCACCCTGCAAAACCCATATATGAAATGTAGAGTTAAGTCATTGAATAAAATAATATTGATAGATGCTTACATCTTAGCATTGGTTTGGGGTATAAGGCTTAACATAGAGAAATCTATAAAAGTCTAGTATTGAACAGTGGACCTTCTACCCTCTAAGCTTCTTCCCTCCGTCGTAACGACCAGAGCACCTGCATTAAGGTTTCTACTCATATTCGGCATGGTGGCACATGACTCTAATCCCAGCTACTGTTGGGGATTTTTAAAAGTACCCCATAAATAGGGTCTCTCAGACCAGCCTGAGGGACTGACTTCTGGCTGACCCTCAGGCCACATTCTACTCATTCCTCTATCACCCCTCCCATTAAATGACCAAAGATGGCCCCTGACCAGCCTGATCCTGTCCCAAACACCTCTATCTTGATTGGCTGCCCCTAGCCCTCTGATTGGCTCCTAAAGCACCCTACCTGATTGGACCCCTACACACCTAACCCACCAATGCAAATTGTACCCCAAAATCACCCTATTTAAATAACAGTCCCACCTGACAGGTATGATGCAACCTGATTGGCTGCTCCCAGTACACACCCCTTCCCAGGAGCCTATATAAACAGGCTCCTGGACCCCACCTTCACCCCTACTGTCCTTCACCTGCTATCTGGACCCCATCACCTTCATCCAGCATTCCCCAATCCTGTGGAAGACCATCTAGCAAGCCGATGAGTCAAGACCAGTGGCGTTGCAGTGCCGAAGGTTACAAGCAACTCATGAAGAGCCTCCCAATTCCTCCCATCCTTGGGAAGGAGGGAGACAGAGAAGGCAAGCTGTGAGAGTCAAGACCACCGGACCTCCAGCCCAGTGAAACATCTGTTACTTGTAGCTGTAGCTTTAACAGTAGAGCTGTACCATCAGTGAGCCAGCAGCATTCTAAGCTGCAGGCTTTGAGCTGGCACCTGTCAGGGTCTGCTTGCTGGTTGCCCCTCACTTGGGGAGCAACCCAATAAACTTTCCCTCTCTTGCGTTACCCAGAAAGTCTCCTGAGTTCCTTCTTTGGTGCCTCTGGTCATCACACCAACCCATTCCCATGGGTCCCTGATACCCACTTGGTGTCAGGGAAAGGCTTTGACCTCTGTGGGGCCTGAGACAAACCCCAACAAGCTACCTGGAAGGTAGAGGCAGGAGAATCAAGGCCAGAGACAGCCTGCATAAATTAGTGAGACTCTGTCTCAAGATAAAATATTTAAAAGGGACTGTTGGTGTAGCTCAATGGTAGAGTGCTTGAAAAGTATGTATGAGGCTCTGGGCTCAGCCTACCAGTACAAAAAAAAAAAATGAAAGAAAGAAA
This sequence comes from Pedetes capensis, assembly GCA_007922755.1. Classification (NCBI taxonomy): domain Eukaryota; kingdom Metazoa; phylum Chordata; class Mammalia; order Rodentia; family Pedetidae; genus Pedetes; species Pedetes capensis. The sequence continues at coordinate 13,328 of VMDO01016175.1, read as the reverse complement.
GAAAAAAGAAAGAAAGAATTTCCTATCTCTAACCAAGAAGATAAAAGAATTCTCTGAAAAACTCCTATTATTCCAGTTATCAACTCACTGCTCTCAATAATAAAAATCTGAGTACCCCTTATCATCTTATAGAAATAGTCAACAAGCTATGCTCATTTGAAAATAAAAATTAATCTTGACAGAGACAAGATCACAGAAACAGAAGAAACTTTGGGCAGAAACCAGGTGGAGAGCAGGAGATTTAAATGCATGATTAGTTTCCTCAAAGAAATGACAATGTATTCCACCCATAAAACAAATACAAGGTACTACAATTTTAACAGGAATATCAAGTAAATAAGAAATGACCCATGAAAATTAAAAACAGCAGTGTTGAAAGTATATACTACAACCTGTAATAATAATGGCAATAGAATGACTGGAAAAGTCATATAATTTCCTGAAAGTCAGGATAAAAACATTTTTAAAATGTTAAGTAAAATAAAACATTTTTCTAAATTCAAGGTTTAACCAAGAGTATCCAAAATCTAATAGGATAAAGAGAGTAAATAATTATTCAACAAAATTTTCCCAGAATAAAGAATGTGTCCAAATTCAAAATCCAGCAAGTATTACTTTCAAAACAACCATGAAAGGGAGTCATATGGCATAGTTGTTTTGTACATGGAGTCTATTACTAGACTACCTGGAATTTTTACCAATCAGCTGACTGGGATCCTTTTGTGCTACCTGAATAGAAATCATGGGGAGAAAACGGGAAGGTAGCTTTTGTAGGCAGTTTAGGATTTTTGTCCCTTAGGATTTGATAACAGTGGCAGCAGCCAGGCTGAAGTAACAGCAGCAAGCATCACTCTCTAGTGTTAACATCTCTTACGTTGATGGAGGAGATTAGGAATCCGAAGCCTTTGACAGCAGCTAGTGTTGAAGCTTCTGGGTGAGCCATACATAGAGATCCCCAACCCTTGACAGTGTCATGTATTATATCTCCTAGCTGAGATATGTCTGAAACCCTTGGTACTAAAGACTTGATAGCACTGTGGAACTCTTCTAGCAACTAGACCATGAACATTCTCATCTTTGTCTCTTCACAGGCTTCTAACAATAAAAAACAATCCTTTTTAAGCCTCCGTTCTCTGTCCTCTCTTTCTTTCTCTTTATTTCCACCATCCTTCTTCTTCCTGCACTGGTTAATCTTCAGAAATGTTCAGTTGCCTCTTACTACCATGAATGATGATAGTGTTGCTGCTGTTTGGGAAGCAGCTATTGCTGCCCAATGCTGCTGTTCTTTCTGCTGCCATTGACCACTGAGTTTGCAGCTCTACCCCTTTGGAAGCTTTCAATGCATCTGTCTGCATTGCCACTTTTACCATTCAGCCTGTCAGTTAATCATCCCTTCTCATTTAAGTCTATAGTTCTTGTGGTCCTTTCCCCACTATTGTTGCCAGAGCTGCAAGACCCCCAGCTCCATTTTGGCCAATCGTCAGAGTCACATGGGGTTGCTCTCTGCTTCCTATCAATCAGCAGAGTCTTGTGATTTGTGTGCTAGCTCTGGCTGATCATTGCATACTCACATTTCCTGGCTCTGCTTCTGCCAATCACCAGAGCCACATGGGGCTGCACTTGCTTCCTGTCTACCAGCAGAGTGCCTCTAGTTTCCATACTAGCTCTGGTTGATCATCAGAGCCTTGGAAGGTGCTCCCCTTCTGTCAATAAGTGGATCCTGTTCTGTGCTCCTTTCACTGCCATTAAGACAACTGGAAGCCATCCTGCTCCAACAGATTATAATGCTAAATGCCTTGCTGTCCCATCATTCTACTATCCTTGCTGCTACTGGTGGAACCATTCCACTGTCTTAGCTTCTTTCTTCATCTCACCAGCTCAGCTCATGCAATTAAAAGTAGACAAAAGGACCATATGAGAGAAAGCCTCTTTTGGGCCTAATGTTGCAACACCAGGGAAGGCAGCACAGGAGGTATCTCACAGTTTGTTCACTGAATGGGCTGCATAGCCTACTTGTATAGCTATGAAGGGGGTGCTTGCATGAGTTGCAATAATTCTGTCATGGAAATAAAAGTTGTGTTTACACCAATCACAGCAGCATTGCTTTTGCACCAGTCATAGTAGTCCTTTTTCCTTTCTTTCTTTCATTTTATTTTTCTTTTGTGGTACTGGGAGTTGAACTCAGGGCCTTGAGCTTGCATGCTTTGCAAATGCTGTATGACTGAGCTACACCCCCAGCCCATTTTTTTACTTTTTTTGACAGGGTCTTGCTAAGTTATGCAGATTGCCTCTGGTCTCAAACTTGTGATCCTCCTGCCTCCACTTCTCAAGTGGCTGGAATTACAGAAGTGCACCATTGTGCCTGACTATAGAAGTCCTTTTGCTAGGTCATCAGGTGAAGTGCATCAGTGGAAATGGTGGCATGGAAAGTTAAGGGCAAGCTCTTTGAAATAGTTGTGGCTGTGGCCACAAACTTAGAAGGCAGAACAAACTGTTGGGCTCATATAATGGACACGCTCAAGATGTCTGTGGAGGGCTTATAATGGCAGGGACTGGTGGGAGGGTGGCTCACTAGGCCAACAGTCCTTCTTCACAAGACAAGGAAAGCCACAGGGAGAAGCAAGGAGATGCCAACTAGGGAGTCAAAGAACCCCATCCCCGACATCTGTACTTATTTCCAGGAACATAAACATCACAAGGAATGCTCACAGTAAAAATGAATTTTAAAAAATTTATATTAATCATGATTTTAACAGTGCATTAATAATACTTAATACTCAGCATTCCAAGGAGAGATTGATTCCCCCTGATCTGTTTCAGATTCACTACCAATCTTCAACATGTATCAATTACTAGGTTTTGGATAAATCACTTGATATTTTCATGTTCAGTCTTTCATCTGCAAAATGGGAGTAATATCAATGATACTTATATTATATGGTCATTTTCAGAATGAAATTATTAAAATGCAAGCAAGTTCTTGAACTAGTACCTGAAGAAAAGTTCACAAGAATTGATAACTATTATGATTTTCATAAAATCTTTGAAGATTAGTTGGGGAGAATTCATATATAAAATATCAGAAACTAGAGTGGCAGTTGCTGCTGTTGTTAGATGCCATTGAGTTGGTTCCACTCATAGTGATCCTATGTATAAGAGAATGAAACCATGGCCAATTATGTGATAGTAACATGACCTTACTTATATTTAATTCCATTATTGTAGACACCATGTCAATCCATCAATTGATGGTCTTCCTTTTCATTATTGTTGTTGTTGACCTGTTAGTCTTCCAAACAAAATGCCAAGGATTTGTCCCTCCTGACTACATGTGCAAAATACATAAGACACAATCTAGCCATCCTGGCTACCAAGGAACACTCTGGTTGAACTACATCTAGAACAGATTTTTTTATTCTTTTTACAGTCCATGGTATATTCAATATACACCTCCATCACCATAATTCCAAAGCATAAATTCTTCCTCTATGTACCTTATTCAATGTCCAGTTTTCATAACCATATGATGTGACTGAAAATACCATTGCATTAGTCAGGTATATTTTTGTCTTCAATGTGACATCTTTACTTTTCAACATTTTAAACAGGTCTTTTGCAATAGCATTTCCCAATGCAATGGGTCTTTTGATTTCTTAACTACTGGTTCAATGAGTATTGATTGTAGAAGCAAATAAAGCAAAATCTTGGACAACTGTCTTTTCTCTGTTCATCATGAAGCTGTTTACTAATCCAGTTGTAAGGATTTTCTTTTTTTATGTTGAGGAACAATCCATACTGAATGCTATGTTCTTTGATATTCATCAGTAAAAGTTTCAAATCCTCTTCACTTTCAGCAAGCAGAGTTATGTCATCTGCATGATGTAGGTTGTTAATGAGTCTTCCTCCAATTCTAATGCTGTGTTTTTCTTCATAAAGTCCACCTTTTTGGATTGTTTGCTCAGCATAGAGATTGAAGAGGTACTGTGAAAGTATACAGCCCAGATGCACACCTTTCTTGATGTTAAACCAGGCAGTGTTTCCTAGTTCTGTTCAAACAACTGCCTCTTGTTCCATGCACAGATTCCTCATAAATATAATTAAGTACTCTTGTATTCCTATTTTGTGCAGTGTTATCCATAACTTGTTATGACCATATAATCAAATATCTTTGCATAGTCAAGAAAACATAGATAGACATTTTTCTGGTATTCTTTGACATCAGCAATCATGTTCCTGGTTCTGTGCCATTTTCTGAATCTGGCTTGATTTTCTGGCAGGTCCTTGTCTATATACTGTTTCAGTCCCTTTTAAGTGATCTTCAGCAAAATTTTGCTTGCATGTGATATTAATGATACTGTTTGATAGTTTCCACATTGTGCTGGATCCTCTTTCTTGAGAATAGGCACAAATATGGATCTCTTAAAGTCAGTTGGCCAGGTAGCTCTTTTTGAAATCTATTAGCATAAACAAAGGTGCACATTCCAATGCTATATTTGTTTGCTGAAATATTCTTATTGGTATTCCATCAATTCCTGGAGCCCTGTGTTTTTCTGTGGGGTGTCACCCTGCCACTGGACTCGCTCCCACCGTGAGCAGGAACCAGCTGCCAAAGACCCATCTTCTGGTGAAGGGGAGCCAGACACCCAGGAGCCACGCCACCTGGAAAGGAGGCTTATGCCCATGGCTGCTCTGAGAAGCCCTGAGAAAGGCAGGCTCAGAGGCTTCTGCCCATGGCGGCTCCTTGCTTCTTTTCTTCCCAGTGAAGACTCCTACTCTGAGTGTTCTGCTCCAACAGCTCTTTATTATTTCCTTGTCTGTCCTGGTCAATGGGTTGGACCCAGACTGCTCTGAGTACTGCCCTATACACTCTTCTGGGGCTAGCCGGGGACCAATCAGAGGCAGTCACCCCATACAGGTTTCAGCCAATCAGAGGGGATATTCAAATTTGGTTTTGTAAAAGTAGCCAATCAGGGGTGGTTCCTGAACAGTCCAATCAGGAGCAGTCCTGGGGGTTGGAAACAGCCAATCAGTGTTGAGGGTTCTGAGGCAACGGATTAGATGCCAGCACCATCTCGGAGAGCTCCATGACCCTGAGTTCCTGGATATAGAGCAAAGGTGACTGCCTGGGGAACAAGCCTCAGTCCTCCAAGGGGCCTAGATGGGCCCTGGAGCAAACTGCCTCTCTAGGAAGTGCCCTACAGTTTTCCAGTTCCTTCAAGGTATCTTCCACATCTTCCCTCAGTACCATTGGTTCTTGATCATATGCAATGTCTTGAAATGTTTGGTCATGGACCAATTCTCTTTGGCATAGTGACACCATATTCCTTCTATCTTCTTTTTTCCATGTAGAGTCCTATCCTACTGCCACTTAAGGCTGGAATTTTTAATTCAATTCCTTAAAACTGAGGAAAATAGGGAGTGTTCTTCCTATTTTGGTTTTCTGGCTCCAGGTCTTTCCACATGTCCTTATAATATTTTATTCTGTCTTCTCTAATTGACCTTTGAACTCTTCTATATAGTTCCTCAAGGTTATCATGTCTTCCTTTTACTTTAGCGACTTGACATTCAAGGGCAACTTTCAGAGTCTCTTTCGACGTGTAATTTGGTCCTTTCTTTTTTTTAATTTTAATATCCTTTGGCTTTCCTCATGAATGAAGTCTTTGATGTCATGCCACAGCTAGTGTGGCCTTCAATCATTAGTTTCTAATGCATCATACCTGTTCTTGAGGTGGTCTGTGAACTCAGGTGGGATATACTGAAATTCATAGTTTGGCTTTCCTTCATTTGTTCTAACTTTCTTTAATTTCAGTTTGAATCTGCATATGAGC
>VMDO01016175.1:0-5000 GCA_007922755.1 Pedetes capensis | reverse complement strand
AGTAAATATTTAGTATTTAGAAATAGAGTGCTAAATTATAGAATGAAACACAAGAAGTTAAAATCAGTTGCTGAGGAGCATGACAGCGGCCAGGGAGAATGGAAATGTATTCTTAGTGGATTTTTGTAGTATGATTCAAAATTTTCAATGATATGCCTTTATTAAATATATAAAATCATGGATTAATTTTAAAACTGCACTTCTTTCAAATCTTAAGACTCTAATGTAAGTATCTAAAAACTCTAGAAGCACCTCACCTTAGCTAAATATTTAATAAATTTGCTTTATCAGCTCTTTCCCTGACCAATGTTTAAACTTCCTAGTCTATTATAAATTTCCCTTTCTCTTATTTCAGGACATGCCCAAGACTCTATGGGTTATAACAGCAGGCCTTTCCCATTAATGCTACTGGCAGAGATGCCCAAAATATTCCTGATTAATTAAAGCCTAGTTTGCTAGTCCCTCAGTTTCAGGAACACTAAATTCCTTTGCAAATTAAAAACAAACACAGCTGAACTATCTTATGTTTAATTTAGTCTATCCTAGATTAATGGAACCGCAGGCAGTTTAGAACCCTTAGGAACTTTGCTGGGGTGATTGTAAGAGCCATACATGTTGGAACCAAAGTTTTTTCTTTAAGTTATTATTATAAAGACATTACTAATTCTAATATGTGAGGCTTTTAAAGTAGTTTCTGGATTTCCATGTTTGTGGGGACTTCCAGAGTGTAGATATACAGTGATAATAAGTAAACTGGGATATGCCTATAAAGCAGCCCACTCTAAAAGGACACTGGAGTTATCAGACTTGTTTAAAAATTTTTGTAACAAACTGGTTTTTTCACAATTATCTTGTCACAAATAATTTCTAGAACAGGGATCACAGTATATATATATATATATATATATATATATATCCACTGTATATGTGTGTGTGTGTGTGTGTGTGTGTGTGTGGTTGTGTGCTGTCGAGTTCAGCCCAACTGATAGTGACTCTCAAAGGGTTTTCAATTATATATGTGTGTGTGTGTGTATTCTGAACATTATATGTGTGTGTGTGTATTTCAGCTGAAATAACTATGCCTGCCCTTCTCCCCTCTTCTATATTAAACAGGCATTAAGACTTTCCTTTGGTTCCAAACCTACAGCTGCAATGTGCAACTTGTTTCTTAGACCTGGCAATGTTTAAGGCTCTGGCTGTGTAATGTATTATTCCCTATGCTTTTGGAGTAAGAAAGAAAAACAGATAATAATCCTCACCCTATTTTCTCATGCTTACAGCAGCAAGGTCTGGAGAGTTATTACAGAACCAAACCATTCATGCCTATGTCACAAAATTCCTTCATAATATTTATTTTTTCCTGTCTTTTAGAGTATTTTAAAATATCCATTATCACTCTTTACTATGGCTGTTAGGATCTCTTGTTACAAATTTTTTCCACAATACTGACCAGTGGGAGAATTGCCACAAGTATTACTACATTTTAGCTTCTCCATTATTTCTAGCATGCCCATATATACCCATTTTCTTGATACAACCCCCATTTATATTTTCTCTAGGAAATTAAAAATAGCAATGAATTTCACTAACAAAATTAATTGATTCTGATCCAAGAATGTGTTGCTTATCTAAGGAGGTGGAGAATCTAAGTCCTAGCCTCAGTTTTTAAACAGTAAAATATGCAGTTATTCTGGAGTCCAGCAAGAGAAATAGTTTAGTGCTTGGAAAGATAAAAAGAAATGAGAAGTGGAAGATAAGTCAGCACAGTCCAAATACAATAGGTTTAGAGAACCTTTTGAAACAAGTGGACCAAACAAAAATGCAGTAATGAATTGGGTACTGACATCTGACTTAGATCAAAGCTATTTTCAGTTGTGTTTGAGATTCTTAGCTTACAGCTAGGGATATCATGCAACTGGGAAAAACAGACCTATTCTGACTTGTATTTTAACTAAAAAGAGGAAGGAATCTAGCCTCACAGGGTTATATAAAAGTTAACAAACTATAGCCACTTTGCTTTGAGCAACAACTTGATGCCAGTCATGTTCGCATCACATTCTCCACTCTAGAGCCACAAGATATGCTCTAAGAGTACAGAAGAATGCAGTCTAGTGGTAAAGGAAAGCTTTCTGTCTTTTTTCACAATAAATTTTATTGAGGTAAAATTTGTTTTTGTTAGGTGCCATTGAGATGGGAATGACTCATAGTGACCCTGTGTATCACAGATAACACATTACCCGACACTATGCTATGCCTGGCACTATTGTCAGTGCTTCTCTGTTATTCATACTGTTTTGGCTGATTGTATTTTGGGGATGGGTTTCCAGGTCCTTCTCCCAAGCCTACAGCACCCAGTATTCTCAGGCGGTCTTCTATCTAAGGACTAACCAGGCCAGACTCTTCAAAGATCTGACAGGATCAGATGCCATGGTGGCATGGCTTCAGGAAAGGTGAAATGTACATAACATGAAATTAACCATCATAACCATGTTTTAGGGTATAGTTCAGTGGTATTAAATGCATTCATCATGTTTTCCCCTCATCATCACCTTCTATCTCTAGAACTCTTTTCGTCCTGGAAAATTGAAACTCTATAGCCATTATACAGCAATTTCCATTTTTCTTTCCCCCAGTCCCTGGAAATCTTCATTTTGTGTTCTAGCTTATGATACTGATTAGTCTAATTATCTCATACAAATGGAGTCATACAGTATCTGTCTTTATTTGACTGACCTCCACTTGGTGTAGTGTCCTTAAGTTTCAACCATTTTGTAGCATATATCAGATTTTTGTATCTATTTGTCCCTACACAGACACTCGGGTTGATTCTACGTTTTGTCTATTGTGAATAGTACTGCTATGCTCATGGGTATAAATATCTTTTGAGACTCTTTCAATAATTTTGGATATGTATCAAGAAGTGGAATTTCTGGTTCATATGGTAATTCTATTTTTATCTTTTGAGAACCCATCATATGATTTTCCAAAGCAGCTGTACCATTTTATACTCCTATCAGCAGAAAAAGTGTTCCACTTTCTCTACATCCTTGTCAACACTTGTTATTCCCTGGTTGCTTTTTGAGAGTAGACATTCTAGTGCATGTAAGGTGATATTTTAATGTGATCTTCATTTCCTTAATTAGTAGTGCTGAGTATCTTTACAAGTGTTTATTGTCCAATTGCACATCTTCTTTAGAGTGATATCTATTCAAGTATTTTTCCCATTTTTAATAATGTCTTTCTAAATTTTCCTGTGGCTGGGGTTTAGCTCAGTTGGTAGAGCGCTGCGCTGTAGTCTCTGAGGTCCTGAGTTCAATTCCCAGCACCTCAAAAATGGGAGAAGGACCTGGCAATCCACTCCCAAGGCAATCCCTCAACAGTCAGCTGTTGAAAACCCTATGAGGGTCACTATGAGTCGGATACCAACTCGATGGCACATAACAACAACAACAAATTTTCTTGTATTTGCAACTATTTTTAATGTCCCAGTCTTTTCATGCCTGCAGTGGTACCACCCTGGCATCCAATTCTTTCACATCTCCGAAGCTAAGCAGGGTTGGGCCTGGTTAGTACTTGGATGGGGGACCACCTGGGAATACTAGGTGCTGTAGGCTTTGGAGAAGGACCTGACATCCCACCCCCCTTAAAAAACAAATCAGCCATTGAAAACTTTATAAATAGCAGAGAAGCATTGACATAGTGCCAGGCATGGCGAAGTGTTGAGGAGTGTTTCATCTGTTCTATATAAGGTTACTATGAGTCACACCTGACTTGACAGCACCTAACAACAAAAATAACAAGTCTTTTCATATGCCAGCCCCAAAAGGGGAAAAAGAAAAATTAATGAGAAGGATGACCTGGCCATTTAAGTCCTCTGGAAGTCATTTCAGTTGTCCAGTAAGGGGTAAGTCTCAAAACATTGAGAGAAAAAAAAAAAGTACAATGCCAGTCTGTCACCTTGTCTGCAACTTTTTGATCAGGAGCAACAACCCCCAAAAAGAAAAGTTAAGATCCATGACCTTAGGATAACAGGTACTTTTCACCCATCCTGTTTCCCATGATTGTATAGGCTACTTTTGGAATACATCCACAGCTGCCTGCCACAGAGCTAGGATCAAGGATTGTTAGACACTACTGGGATAAAAGCAAAAATTATTTTTTTTCCAGTACTAGACTGTTGAACCCAAGGCCTCACACATCTTAGGCAGATACTCTACCAATAAACTGCAACCAGCTCTGCTTTTTTAAAAGTTTTTATTTTGAGACAGGATCTCCCTAAATTACCAAGTCTGCCTCTGGCCTTGAACTTGCAATCCTCCTGCCTCAGCTGCCCAAATTCCTGAGATGTTTGTGGGCACTAAAGCACTCAGTCAAAAACAGTCTTAAATTTATCATCACTTACTTCCCAAGCCTTTCCCTGAAAGTTGCCAGCCTTCGAAAGACCCTAGAATAGATATATCAGAGATTCGGCCAGTGCATCTATCTAGGTGAGGTGACAGGTGTTTTCTATTCGGCCATCTCACCAGAACTCTCTCACAGAAATAGCATTTTATGTAGACATTTAAAAATATCTAAATACCTATATATTCCAAGAAGAATAAGAATCACTATTTCCAGAAGGTGAAATATCAAAGACCATTTTAGACTCATCTTAGTCCAGGAGTATTTCTTTTTTTTTTTATTAGAAATTTTTAATGTACATCATAATGTGATTCATTTTGACATGCTTTTCGTTGTGACAATTTTCATATATGCAATTTGATAAGCATTATTCATATAGGTTACACCTTACCCTCCTCTGTGTTTCCCCCCTCCCCCCTTCCTATCTAAGTTTCCCATCCAAGTCTTCTCTATCTTTTACTATATAGTATTTTTCTATATGTCCTTGGGTTCCATTTCTGTTTAAGATAGAAACTTTTCCTGTAGTGGTCTTTGTTTCTATCTTGTTAGAACAATTACATGTGATTTCTAGTCCATTTATATTGACCTCATTCTTATCT
>VMDO01016174.1:0-48656 GCA_007922755.1 Pedetes capensis | reverse complement strand
CCCCCCCCCTTTTATTATGATCCAACCTTTGAATAGGATTTTTCCTTCTTATAATTTTGAATCAGCTCCCTCATATGAGTGAGAACATGTGGTGTTTCTCTTTCTGAGCTCGTGTTCGTTCACTTAATTTTCTCTAATTCCATCCATTTTGCTGCTAATGACCTTATTTCATTTTTCTTGATTGCTGAGTAGTATTCCATTGTGTATATATACCATAGTTTTTTATCCATTCTTCTGTTGAAGGGCACTTTGGTTGATTCCATATCCTTGCTATTGTGAAAAGCACTGCATTGAACATGGAGATGCATGTGTCTCTGTGGTATGATGACCCATCTCTCTTTGGGTAAATTCCCAATAGTGTTATAGCTGGGTCATATGGTAGATCTATTTTTAGTTTTTTAAGGTACCTCCATATTGATTTCCACAGTGGTTGCACCAATTTACAGCTCCACCAACAATGTAAGAGTGTTCCCTTTTCCCCGCAACCTCACCAGCATTTGTTGTTGTTTGTTTTATTGATCTTGGCCATTCTTACTGGTGTAAGGTAAAATCTCAGAGTTGTTTTGATTTGCATTTCCCTAATGGCTAGGGATGTTGAGCATTTTTTCATGTGTTTCATGGCTTTACGGACCTCTTCATTTGAGAACTATCTACTCAGTTCCTTTGAGTGGCCGGACTTTTAAATGCTTTCCAAAGAGAATGATTATTTTCAAAAGCTAAGAAGTGCCACACACTTTTGCTAGTTAGAGCTATCTCGCTGGTCCTTCAGAAGACAAAGCTTTGAATACACCCTTAAAGACTTTCTCCTAATGTCCCTTCACTTTAGAAAAAAGAAATCAGCTCACTTTAACCCCAAGGACGTGGCTCAGTTTTAAACTAACTGCAAATTACAGACACAGGGCAGAGAGATTTTTATTTTTACTTAAGGAATGGGCTGGACCTGGAATATTTTTACAGTCTTTTCTCTAAGAGGATTTTAAGTTCTGATATATTCATGTCTGACTTCAGTAAGGCCGGATGAATATTTCTGGTATTGTTTTGCTTTTATTTTTTATAGGGGTTCAGTGGGATTGTTTCTATATGAAAGTACTTCTGAGGCAAAGTACAGAGGAAAAATCTCAAATGAGAGGTCTGTGTAGGGCGTTATTATAAAATAAATGAATGCATATTGAAGACTCTTGGGAGAAATCCCAGGGACCAGAGCCTCTGCGTTCCTCAGTACCAGAGGTATGAATCAACTGTTTTATACTTCTCTGTTATGCAAGGGAAGACTCCTGTTTTGTAGAGTGTTTCAAAACTATCCAACGGTATCTAAGCCTCAGAGTCTCCTTCTGTTAAGTGGAACAAATACCAACACCTTGTATGACTGCTGTGAGAGTAATTGTGGAGGGTTTAAAAACACACACTCTGAAGGCATGTAGCCTCAATTTTAATCCGTATGCCACTCTTCACTAAAATATAAACCTTGAACAAGTAATTTAATTTGCTTTTGCTCAAACTTTTTCATCACTATAATGGAGGTAGTGAGAATATCTATCACAGGCTTATTATAAGAATTGACATAATTAACATTACTTTTGTCTCCACTACTACTTTGATTTAGCCAAAGAAGTTTCCAGCCACGTCATACTATAAGCAGGAGCTGACAATGATCTTTGGAACCCCTGATATACTTGTCCTTGGAGGAGTGACCTCTGGAAAGAGAGGGTCAAGTACGTTGGGTCTGTGAGAGCAGGCATCTGTGGCCAGCCTTGCACCAGCCTCGTAGAGTAAGCTGGTGTCCTGGGATGCGGCTGAGCACATGAACACAATAGGCTAAAATCTTTAGTCTTGGCAGCCAGAACTTCGAGCTCTCATGGCCCAGCCTAGCACTAGAGGAGTGGAATATCCTCCCTGGGTGACCACTGTGGCCCTTGCAGGGATAGAAATAGCTCCTCTCAGAAGACTCCCAGATGAATGAACCTTTTGGGACTATGCAGAATTGAACCTCACCAGCGACACCCTCTGGCAGCAAGAAACAGCTGAAACAGTTGTAGGGATTTGCTACTGCTTTCCCCTAATGTCAAAAGAACACTGGCTGCCCAGCCTTGTCCTTTGAGACTAAGAGAATATCTTGGAATTCATAGACATGTTCAGGTAGGTCATGGAAGTCTCAAGAGAAAGATGTTTGGAGTCCCTGTACATGAAGAACAGGTTAAGCAAATACTGGACAAAGACATTGTCCAACTATCTGTTTATCCATTTATTTCATAAATAATTACTGAGCATTTACTATGTGCCAGGTACTAATCAAAACATTAGGGATACAACAGTGAGCAAGGTGGTCAAAAAGGCGTGACTACCTTTGTACCCTATGGTTATGGAGTTCATGCAATGATGTCAAATTTTAGTTCTCTTTCACTCACCCGTCTCACAGTGCTGAGTCCTCACCCTTGCATAGGGGCACCCATACACAAGGTTGGTTATACTGCCAAATATCAGCCCGACCAAAGACTGAAATTCTCTCCAAGGAGGAGTTGTGCCTTTGGATTCAGACTGTGCCATTACACATGTATCACATCACTGTCATTCATTAACACCTTTCAAGTATAACAGCAAAAGAGACACCACAGAAATCCAGGGCGAGGGGAATCTAAGGGATGGCTTCCAGGAAGAATAAGACAGGGTGATGAGGCTCAGCGGGTGAGATGAACACAAAACTGCTTTTTCTCATTTCAAATCACTGAAGAGGTCTCCTGAAAGAGAGACTGGAGAACAACAGGATGATTGGTAATAGCTGAATGATGTCTGGTATTAAGATCACGCAATCATCTACTCATGCTTGCTTTCCCATACACCTGAAACCATTAAAAAGGTTTTGCAATTCTTTTTCGTAGTAGGCAGGATACAGAACAACAACATGGGAAAAATATTTTTGGTTGGTTGTTTGCTTTGGAGACAGGGTTGTGCTACATAGAGCAGGCTGGCCTTGAACTCACAATTCTCCTGCCTCAGACCCCCAAGTGCTGGGATTACAGGCAAGTGCCAGCACACCAGGCTAAATCAAAAGCTTTCATGGGGAAGGAGACCTCCAAAAGGTGCTTGATGCCCACTCTGAAGTTAAATCCCAGGCTTGGTTTAGATGGGGCATATAAATTATGAACACAGGCTGAACAGCCTGGACAACAGAGCAATCTTCAAGGCTATTTGGAGTGAGAGAGGGATAGGTGGCAGAAAATAGAATGAGGGTTTTCTCAGTTGTGTCCTCTGTGGTCTGTAATGCAAATCATCTTCCCTCTTTTCTCATAACATCTTCAGTAAAAAGTCCATCCTTGTTCATGTGTTCTGGAGCTTGGGGCTCCCCCATGGACCTTAGGGAATGGTGTGGCCAACAGCTAGCCATAGGAGGCTTACCACATCTGGGTTCCAATTATAAATATTCAAAGAGCTCAAGTTATACTGGGCCTTATTCATACAGCCTGCTGATTAATGCACGGTGGTTGGTTTGGGATAGATTTTTAAATGATAGTGACAAGGTTTTGATGTTCAAAACATGGTGTTTTCATTGGACAATAATAAACCAATATTTTATATTCAAATATCAGGTCTTTGCTTTCTGAAAATGAAGATGCCTAATTCTGAAAGCTAGGGCAACACAGGAGATATAAGTTCCCATTTTCAAGAGAGACATGACTTTGGCCTAAGAGAGCTAGAGAATTCCACCAAGGTCACCTCTACCAATAAAACAAGAATAACAGAACCTGGCAGAAATAAACCACAGAGCCACATCTGAGCACAGAGCTTTGTGAAATCCATTTCCTAAGAGGATATTCCATTTTTGCCTGCATCAGAAGGCTACTGAGACACCATTGGGTGGCACTATTGCTTACATTTTAAAATGCTAGGCCAACAAGCTGAGTCCCTTTCAAACAGGGCAGTAAAACAAATAAGCAGCACATTCTTACCGAATATCTATCTAGCAGACACTTTCCAACCAAGGTGTATCACCAAAATAGTTCAACGACAGGTTCAAAGAAGTACAACAGGATTTCTTGGAAAATACTCCAGCTCAAAGACACACTTGACTAGATTCAATGAACGTTGTTGTTGTTAGGTGCCGTCAAGTCGGTATCTGACTCATAGCGACCCTCATAGGGTTTTCAATGGCTGAGTGCTTCCGGATTACCTTGGGAGTGGATTGCCAGGCCCTGCTCCCATTTTTGCGGTGCTGGGAATTGAACTCGGGGCCTCAGAGACTGCAGCGCAGTGCTCTACCAACCGAGCTAATTCCCAGCCAATGAACATTAGCATTCTCGTTACAATTTCCACAGAATTTGACATCCTAATGAGTTAGACACAACAGCCCCAACAACAACAAGGAGTTCTGCTCTTGGTCAAAGATGGATTGCCAGCAATTGCCACTTACTCATGTTTAGGGGCTAATGGGTAAAGACACACAATTTTGCAGCTTTTCCTTTCCACAAACGGGCGTAGGCCTCAGTTAGTCAATTACCCCCATGACTCCTATATCCATTTTCAGTAATTTCTATTAAGAAAAGTTTCACCTCTTGCACTAATAGGAGCTTCAATTATCAACTCAAGGTCTGTAGATACTATGTTTAGCTATAGTCTGTGCCAGACTGTCGAGATCTTTGTTGGCACTATAGAAAAATGGGTCTTAAAGGAATATAATGGTGCTCACTGCTCCTCCCACACCCCCTCCCAGCAGACACAAATCAACATGGTGACAACCAGCAAATAAACCCTGGGAACAATGGCTACAGTTGTCATTGTCTAGGATAGCACATGTGCTACACACAATGGGATTTTGTTCAACAGCAACCCTATATTAATTATATTTTTTACTGTTAATACTTTTTTCACTGATTTAGCTCCTTCCTTTCTACTGTCCCAGAGTAAAACCAGACATGTCCACTGCTAATTATAATACAATGAGAGATTCCATTATCACAATGAATTATATGTGCCACCTTTTTTCAGTGGCACAGTCCCAGCTCATGACAGCCTAGAGACCAACAGGGAAGAAGAAAAAGCCAAAAACATAAGTCACATATTAAAAGGAAGGAGAAAGACAATAGAGAATTATACCAAAACTTAATGCAGTGGATATGGCTAGCAGTGAGAGCTCTCCCCACCAAGCCTGGCTTCCAGAAAACAGAGGAAGGAAAAAAATGCCCCAAGACAGGTATTTTAAATATAGCCCTCTCCTTGCTACGTAAAGTGTGACCATCAGACAACAGCAAGCCTAAGAGCTTGTTAGAAATATAGAACCTAGGGTCTGATACAGATCTCCTGAATCAGTACTTGCATTTTAATAAGCGTGCAAGTGTTCTAACAGAATTTGGCTAGAACGATCCTAACAGGTTTTAATGTTATAAATGTGCTACAGGGGCCAGGCATGGTGGCACATGCCTGTAATCCCAGCACTTGGGAGGCTGAGGCAGGAGGATCATGAGTTCCAGGCCAGCCTGAGCTATACAGCAAAACCTTTTCTCAAAAAAATTAAAGAGAGTACTACAGGGCTTATTGCCCATGTATTTTGAAATTTTGAGACAAAGTCAACTGAACAATGTGTTGACTTTGTTTGACAAGTTATTTTTAACATCACTTTTTGCCTATACACAGCACATGCTGTGCTTCATAGTATTTGTTGTTGCTGTTAGGTGCCATCAAGTCAGGTCTGACTCATAGGGACCCTATGTACCACAGAACAAAACACTCCCCAGACTGTGCTATGCCTGGTACTACTGTCAGTGCTTCTCTGCAATTCACAAGATTTTCAATTGGATATTGTTTGGGGAGTGAGTCGCTGGGTCCTTCTTCCTAGCCTGCAGGCACCTGGTATTCCCAGACAGTCTCCCATTCAAGGACTAACTAGGCCAACCCTGCTTAGTTTCTGAAATCAAGCAAGATCTGGTACCCAGGTACTATGGCTGAAGACACGGTGGAAGTACTTACAAGTTGCTAAGTGACATAAAGATTTGCATTTTATTAGTAACTCTTCCTTTTATATGTTTGGTTCCATTGCTTTTTTAAAATCAACTTTATTGATGACAATTTAATATAAGATGCATATATTTTGAAGTTGCATTTCACAAATTTTGACGGAAGTATATTCCAAGGTACCCAACACCACAATTAAGATATTAAACAATTCCATCATTCCAAAAAGTTTCCTCATGTCCCTTTGCAAATGTCTCATACCCTCTGCCTCCAGTTCTAGGAAACTACTGATCTGCTTTGTTTTGTCTTGCCTTGTTCTATTGCTTTCAAAATTAGTCCATCTATATATCCATCTCTCTTATAACTTAGAAAACTAGTTATGCCATATAATGACATTTTGGCCAATGACAAACTGCATATACAACAGTAGTGCCCTAAGACTGTATCACTTAGTGACATCATAGCTATCTTAGTTTGTGTAAGAGCATTCTATATGCTCACATGATAAAATCACCTAGTGATGCAGTTCTCAGAATGTATCCCTTTCATTAAATGATGCATGATTATATTAAGACTGAAGCTTAAAATAGATATTTTTAGAGTTGAAATCATGAAAGTATATGATTTCCATGTGCCAATACCTTAAAATTAACTCATACAGAATTGGTGGATCTTCTTATTCCTTTAAGGGCCAATGTGTGATGCTCAAACATGCTACATCTGTCAGCAGACCCTCCCTGTCTACAAAAATTAAGATGGTGAACAAAACAGTTATTATTCAATACCTATGTTCGGGACTTATAAACACTGATTCACACCCAAATAACTTCACCAGTTGCTTATAGCTAGTGTTTAATCTGACTAATCAGTGCCTATGGTAAAAGCTGTTAAATACTTCTATTATCACCCCACCCTATATTGTAACTAATGGCACAGACCAATCAATAGGGAGAGTAGAGAACCACAGTTATACAAAAGCCCGGGCAAAAGAGCTCCCTTTTTCTCCATCATGTACAAACAGGACCATCTCCCTTTCATGCAAAAGCAAAAAGAGTAGGCACAGTAGGTACATGTGCTCCTGCTCTGATTTGAGGATACCTGGCAGAGTGCAAACTGCCTCCCTTTACCAACTATTTTATTTTAAGTCCCCAGGAAAATCACCCCCCCCTCCTTTTTTTTTTTTTTTTTGCAGTACTAGGAGGTAGAACCCAGGGCCTTGCAATACTTTGGAAGCACTTTACCACTGAGCAACACCCTCAGCCCCTTTTCCATTTTTTATATTGCTAAATTATGCAGGCTGCCTCTGGCCTCAAACTTGTGATCCTTCTGCCTCCACCTCCCAAGTCGCTGGGATTAAAAGCATGTGCCACCATGCCCAGCAAATTTAAGTCTTTTAAAATGCATTAAATGAAGTAAACATGGTTTAAGAACTATTATATGTTTTTAAAAGGAGGAGGTGGAGGATGTGGGATTTAATTAAGTAACTGCTGTATGGCTGCTTTTAACAACAACAAAAAGTTTTATTTCATTCATAGCAGTGTAGTGTTCATGACCAGGGCAGGGGAGATAATAATCCCATTATAATTATACTGAGTGCCACATTTTAAGAAAGACACTGATGCACTATAATATAGTCAAAGAACACACTGAAGTTGTCAAAGGGCTAGATGAAATAGTCCAAGAAAAACTGCCCAGGGGAGAGAAAGTACAGAGAAACATAATGCAAAGAAGATTATGGGTTATGCTCTTGTTGTTGTTAGGTGCCGTCGAGTCGGTATCCGACTCATAGCGACCCTCTGTACAACAAGGGAAACACTATTGTCAGTGCCTCTCTGCTGTTCATAGGGTTTTCAATGGCAGATTGATTTTTGGGAAGGGGTTGCCAGGTCCTTCTCCCAAGCATACAGCTTCTGGTGTTCCCAGGCGGTCTCCCATCCAGGTACTAACCAGGCCTGACCCTGCTTAGCTTCTGAGATCTGACGGGATCGGATGCCACAGGGCTACAGCTGCAGGCGGGTTATGCTCTAGTGATCACATAAGAAAATTATATATAATTAAGATAACTCACAAAAATCCTATATACTACCTACATACAGAACATATATGTACATCTTTGTATATAAAATCTTTATGCATGCTGAAGTTTGAAAACCTCAAAGGAAACAATCCAAAGCAAAGTGTCTATGCAAACTGAATGGGCTTCCAGGCTTTGGGATAATTATCAAAAGCCCTAGAAGTGAACTGAAGGTTTTATTAGTTTCCCAGGGACTTTGTAACAGAGTATCACAAATTAAGTGGCTCAAAACTACTCAGATTTATTCTCCTACAACTGTGGATGATTGTTACTGTTTTTGTTGTTGTTGGGTGCCATCAAGTCAGGTCCAACTCATAGCAACCCTATGTTACAACAGAACAAAACACTCCCCAATTCTGTGCCAGGCACACAATTCTTTTTTATGTTTAAGCCCATTGTTGCAGTCACTGTATCAATCCATCCAGTTAAGGGTCTTCCTTTTATTCGTTGACCTGCCAATCTCCCAAACATGATGTCCTTCTCCAGGGATTGGTCCCTCCTGAAAACATGTCCAAAATATGTCAGATGCAGTCTAGCCATTCTAGCTTCCAACGAGCCCCCTGGTAAAGTCGGAAATCAACATGTCAGGAGGGCCACACTTTGTGAGACTTCAGATAAGAGTGTTCTTTGCCTCTTACTCTTTCTGGTCATCATTTTTTGGTGTTCTGCCACTGTTGTCATATGGCACTCCCCCTTTTTTTGTCTCCATGTGGCATTTTCCTTTTAAGACATCAGTCATATTAGAGTAGGGCTCACCCTAAAAACTTCTTAACTTACTAACAAAGACCTTATTTTAATATATAGTTACATTCACAGGTACTGGGGTTAGGACTTCACCATATCTTTTGGGGGCACACAATTCTACACATAATAGAAGAGTATATAGAAAAGATACCAAAATAAATTTGCACACAGCAAGTTTTCCACCATTGGGTTTTAATGGTAAGCCTCTGTAAAATCAACAGATGCTAAGTTTGTTGGTGTGACAAACGTTTGCTAGATTGCTTGTTAAATTTTCCTTGTTGCAATCTACATACACTTGACTAGAAGGCACCTAACAACAACAACAACATACACACTGTATGAAACTCTGAAAACTTTGACAAGTGTTAGAAAGGAACTTGGCCAGGTGCTTTTTGTATTTATAAGCTGACCATTTTCTACTGTGACCCCACTGACCAGCTTCACTCTCCTGCCCTCAGTCATCTTTCTAGGGAGGGCAGGTTCTAAAGCCATTAGGTAAAAGTACCTGTAGGTGAGATGGCACTGGCTTGGCCTCTCTACTTAATAGCTACAGGCTTCAGTCACCTCATAAAATGGAGTAAATAATAGCATGTTCCTCATAAGTCCTTGTACATAAATGAAGTAATGACAGTTAGAACCTCACTGAGAACAAATGCTGTCCACTCAGAAATGCCTGACAAACAGCCACTACCTTCACTGTTATTACATAAATACTGCCATCTCTCTTATATAAAGGGATTTGGTAAAATCTATCATGAATTTTATAATAATTTTAAGTGAATTCTTACTTATACAAGTAAGTAAACAATTAACAGCAATCCACAAGTGGTCTGGTCAGCTTTGCAAAATAGAAAGTTGCCCATTCATAGGTAAGTATAAGCAGAGTCTATGCCCGTCTGTCAGATGCTACAGGATGTTTGCTCTCATCTGAATATTGGGGGATAACACTCCACGGGGTTATTTTAAAAATTAATAAAGTCATAAAGGAAAAAGTCATGGTCCAACGTTTCACATAGAGGGAGGCATTCAGGGAGTGTTATTACTATTGTAATCTGTTATTAAGTCATTGTTAGAGAAGTTTCTTGCTCAGAACAGATGAATTGACGAATGATTCCCTTCCCATCCTAAACCAGCAAGGCCTATAGGAAGACCCACTGCTGAGGATATATTTAGATTTATTTAGTAATATCTTCCCCAGTGATATTTCAGGAAGACATGAAGTCCAGGGTCCTAAGAGTTGAAATTCTGAGGACTCATAAAAGTGTGTATTCTAGGATACTAAGGGCAGCATTGCTTATAAAAAGTTAACATTAAAAAATAACTAAAACATACAAAGTTACAGAACTACAATAGGAAATAATCATAATCGGCCAGTCAGGTTTGAAGCTCCACTCAGCCTTTGGCCAGTTACTTAAATCACACTCAGCCATATATTCCTCTTATTTTTAGGATGGCTGTGATTGATAAAGCAGGCAGAGCATTTAGCACAGCACCTGCCACATAATAAGCATTCCATGATGGTGGTAATGGTGCCAACACCCTGAAAAATTAATACTGTGGATATATCTTCTCCTACTTCATAAAGAAAACTAGCATATATCATTATATATTTAAAAGCAGATCATACAGTGGAGAAGCTGGAGAATACATTAACGCAGGGATGAAAATTAGCATCACCAATGGACATCGTGTACCTTCACATGGGATATACTGAGACAGACCCAGCATCATCCAAGTAATAGCCTGGCCAGAACTACATAACCTAAACAGAATCAAGAAAAAACATCAGATAAATGCCAATTTAAAGACATTCTATAAAATAAATGTCTTTATTCTTCCTAAATGTCAATATCAAAGAACAGTTCCAAATTAAAGGAGATCCAACAGATATGACAACTAAATGTCACATGATGCTGGACTAGATCCTGGACATATGCAAGAAAATTTTATAAATCGAACATTTTTGAGACACTTGTCCAAACTAGAATACAGACTATAGATACAAGTGTTGTATCAATTAACTTTCTTGACTTTAATAATTGTACTGAGCTCTATAAAACATCCTTACTCTGAGGAAGCAGGCACTGAACTATGAATAAGGCACCTAAGCCATGGAGACTACTGTTAGATATCTAAGAAATCAAAAACTTTCTGTATATGCACATATATACAGAGAATGATAAACCAAATACAGCAAGATGTTAAAAATTACTGAACTTGCCAGGCATGGTGGTGTGCACCTGTAATCCCAGCAACTCAGGAGGCAGAGGCAGGAGGATTGCCAGCTATAGGCCAGAGGCAGCCTGCATAACTTAGCAAGACCCTATCTCAAGATAAAAAATAGAAAAGGAAGTGAGAGTGTACTCAGTGGAAGAGTGCTTGCAAAGTCTATGCCAGGCCCTGGCTTCACCACCCCAGAACTGCAAAATAAATAAATAAATAAATTTGGATAAAGTGTATTTGGATATTCTCTACACTATAATTGTAATTTTCCTATAAGTCTGAAATAATTTCAAAGTAAATCATTCAAAAACAATGGGGTGGAAATGAAACAAGATGGGCTCTGAGCTGATTACTGTTGACTCTGAGTGATGAGTATATGGAGTTCATTATACTCTCCTGACTGATTTTTAAAAGTGAGTCAAATTGGTTGTTGTGGTACACACCTGTGATCCCAGTGACTCAGGATATGGAGGCAGGAGGATCATAAGTTTGAGGGAGGGGCAGCCTGCACAATTCAGCGCAACTCTGTCTCAAATAAAAAAGCAGGTATCAGGTACTGGGTGTGCAGCTCAGTGGTAGAGCACTTGCCTTGCATGTGCAAGGCCCTGGGTTCAATCCCATAGTACTATAAAAAATAAATAAAAAATGAGTCACAAAGTGCCATAAATAAAATGATTGATTTATAGTATGGGTGTGCTCATAATATGTGTGGCAAGTGTGTGCACGTTTCTGTGTGTGCACAATGATCACTGTGTGAAGATGCTGTATGTGCATACCAGTGTGAGCAAATACACATATATCTATATCTGGAAAAAAAACTTTAAAAATTGGCAAAATAAATAAAGAAGGGTGGGAGGGAGGCGGGAAGAAAAAGTTTACTCTTCTGGGCTAATTCCACTGTACTCTATAGCTACACTTGATACTTTCATTGGATCATTTTAATTGCTATTATTGGGGGGGGGGTTGCTGTAGTTATTGTTGTTATTGTTGTTGTTGTTGAGACTGAGTCTCGCTATGCTGCGAAACTTCTGGGCTCAAGTAGTCCTCTTGCTGCAACCTCCTGAGTAGCTGGGACTACAATTGCTATTATTTGAGAAAGACTTGAGGGAATGTTTCTGCTAGAAAATGAGTACTTATTTTGTAATATGGTTTTCTCTGATGAATCTGTCATATGACTTAGGAACTGGAAGTTTCCTAAGGGCTAGGTAAACGGATACCTTTTTCTTTCCTTCCCCCCCCCCCCCAAGTACTTAACGGTTGAACCCAGGGCCTCTCACACACTTTGCAAGTGCCCCACCACTGGGCTGCATCCCAAACCCATTTTTTATATTTTATTTTGAGACAGGATCACACTAAGTTGCTCAGGCTGCCTCTGATCTCAAATTTGTGATCCTCCTGCCTCTGCCTCCCAAATTGCTGGGATTACAGATGTGAGCCACCACACCCAGCTCTTTACTAACTTTTAATTTTGGTTATTTTTAAACATACAAAAGTTAAGAGAATAGTACAATGATCACCTCTGTAGCCACCACTTAATTTCAACAATGAATTAACATTTTGACATATGTACTTTTTTTTCTCTATATACACACATGCACAGAGACTGTTTCTCCTGAACCAAATTGCAGGCACCATCCCACTTTGCCCCCAATCCCTTCAGCATGACTCAAAGAATAAGCACATTCTCACAGATTGTTGCAATGGTATTCAATAATGAAAATTACAGTCTCACACCAGTAAACATTGCCATGCAACTATTAGTTCCACAATTATTTACTGAGAACTTGCTATCAAACAGACAGTGATGAATTGAGACTGACATGCAAAAACAGTCACACAGGTCACTATATAATTACAAATGTGGTGAATGCCATAAAGGAAAGTGCCACAGTATATCTACTTCAAACTTCCTTTCAATTCTCTGTTACTAATAATAGTGATGGCTAACACTGATTGTCATAGTAATTTTATTTACAGGTACAAGCAACTGAAACCCAATTTGCTCAGCTTAAGATAAAAAGAGGAATGTACTAGCACACTCTAGGCACAAGCAGGAAGTGGAACTTAAATGGTGGCTGCCTTTGCATCTGCAGACCCCATCTTCCTCCTCAGTGTTGATTTAATCCCCAGTAAGCCTGTTTCCATGTAGCCAAAGAAACAGAAACTATCAGTTCAGTGTACACAGACCTTATAACTCTCCATCCCAAAAGAAAGAAAGATGTTCTGTTTCCCAATGTCCATGAACCAAGGCAAAGAGATTTGCCCAGGCTGGGTCACATGCTCTTTCTGAGCCAACCCCTAAGGCCAAAAGGATGGAGTTCTCTCACTGGTCAAGCTCAGTCCTACATTCACCCATAGTAGCTGGGGAAGGGCAGGACTCCTTCTATCCACTATCCACAGTAATGTAATAAGTTCTGGATGGTCCAAAGCCCCCATGGTAGTAAATTCTGAAATTCTATCTCTCCACAAGTCCTGGAGACCTGAACAAGATTTGAGGAAATGGGGTTTCATTATATGTTGTCTAATGGGGGAAGGCAGCAAAGGCTATGAGACTCACTTGGTCTATGTCTTAACAGGCCAATTCCACAGAGGCCAAGGAAGAGCTCAAAGTAGGAATCCAGGCGCTTGCTCTTCAACGCTACTTTCAATCAGGTAGGAGAGTGAAACAGGTAAACTCTATCAGGCCTTTATTGAGAAGAAGCTGCAGAGAACAGCAACCAGGAGAGGAAATGATAAGGTTTTAATGGGATATAGGCAAGAAAAGGGGAAGGGTAGCCGACATCTTGTACTGGGATAGATAGAAATAGGATCTGTGAAGGGTTCGGATAGGCTGTAAGAAGGAAAAGGAAGTAATCATCATTTTCTGGGTCCCGGGAGAGATTTAGGCCAGGTTCTGGAAGGCAGCTTTGGCAGGCTTTTGTGGGCTGGGACATTATGGGAAGCAGAAAGTGCCACCTTGTAGGCTATCCCCATTTTGTAACAGGTCCTGCCTAAGGGCTAAGTCAGCAACACTCACAAACAGTCCCTGGAAACACCAGGGGCTACAGCAACCAGAAATAAAATGCAGGTTGCTACAAGAAACTATGTCTCCTTCAGACTTCCCTTGCAAAGGGACAGGTCTGGACTTTGGCACAGAAGCAGGCAGGATGAGGAAAGTGTTTTTTAAAGCACTGTGTTCTGCAGCTACACAGGTTCTGCTGAATGAACATGGCTACCGGGGCCCCACAATCTTAAAAGTGATAGACAAAATGTACAACTGTAGTACAGAATCTACCACCAAAGCTGGATTCTCATCTCTACTCTCCCACTTTCTAGACTTTACTATCCACAACACTCTTGCCTGCTGTCTGCCACACAGATGGTCTCTTTCTCAAACATGTTAAGCTTAGTCTCAACTTAGAGCATTTGCTCTTGTAGTACCCTTTGGCTAAAAAGTCCTTTTCCTACCTCTTTATATGCTGAGCCCCTTCTTGTCAAGCTTACATGTACGCACATGTTAGTGCCACATCTAAAACAGTGTCCTACCAAGTAGCAATAACACTTGACCCAGCTTATTTCCTTCCTATCAGTGGTTATGCTCTAAATGGATCTGTTGACTTGTTGTTTTGTTTCTCTCACCCCATAGTAAAGTACAACAAACTCAGGGACTTTGTTCTGTGGTTTTCCCAGCACCTTGAATTACACCTCTTCAGAGCATTCAGTAAGTAATCAAGAAATATTTGTTGAATGTACAGATGAAGGAGTCCTAGTTTCCCATATGTGAAATGAAGATGATTAGGTAATGGGTTATTAATAAGGGCTAACATAGTGAATATGTATTGCATTCTGGCACTATTGTTAAGTATACTTTTTTTCCAACTCTAATAAGACCTTAAATATTCTCAGAACCTCAAATGTCCAAATGTTTCTGACACCAAAATTTGTCTCTTAACAATTTATTCCTTTGGCTCAATTTAGCACATTTCAAAATCCCTTTTTGATGCACAAACATTTGTTCAAGTGAAATTTCTCCTGGCAGCTATACATGAAAAACAACTGACAAAAATTATCATGTATTAGGCCATAAAAATGCCCCCAATAAATTTCAAGAACAGGAATCATAAAGACCATCATTTCTGACCCCAAGGTCATTGACTTTGAAGTTTATAACAACAGAAAGAGATATTTCTCTTTGTACAAATAGCCCATCTAATAATTGAAGAAGGGATGATACACTTAGCATTTTGCTAATTCTATTAGTCCAGGTACTCTAGAGTAACAGATCAATAGGATAGATATAGACACATAGAAAGAGACTTATTGTGAGGAACTGACTAACACCATAATGGAGACTGAGAAGTCCCATGATCTGCCATTGGTAAACTGAAGGCCTCAAAAGCCAGGGGTGTAGATCCAGGCCAAGACCAAAGGCCTGAAAGTCAGAGCCAACAGTCTAAGTTCCAGTATGAGTCTCAAGTCCAAAAACAGGGTGGGAAGGGTTAATGGTAAAAACCCCATCTACATCCAAAGACCTGAGAACAAGAAGCTTGATGGATGTCCCACCTCAGGGACTGAGAATTTGCCCTCCCCCTCTGTCCTTTTGTTCTACTTGGGCCCCCAGAGATTGAATGGTGTCCACCCACATGAGGGAAATGATCTCTACTCAATGCCATTGTTTGAATGGTATATTCCTTCAAAATTCAGGGATTTCCAATGTTATAGTATAAAGATGTGTGGCCTGTATAGGGTGATGAAGTCATGGGAACTGCTCTGTTGCAAAAAGGAATGAAGATCCTTATAAAAGAGGCTTCATGATGCTGTTTGAGTTTGTTCTTCAGCTTTTTCCATGAAAGGCCACAGTATTCCACACCTCAAGATGATGCAGCTTCACCAACCTGCCAACACATTGACCTTGGACTTCCCAACCTCAAGAGCTGTGAGAAATAAATATCTCCTCTTTATAAATTACCTGGTAACTGGTACTTTGTTACAGCAGCACAAATGGACCAAGGCACTTACAAGTGACTCAAACACCAGTATTTTCCAGAAATATTCATGTTGTTGTTGTTGTTAGGTGCCATCGAGTCAGTATCCAACTCATAGCGACCCTCACAGGGTTTTCAATGGCTGTTTCAGGATTGCCTTGGGAGTGGATTGCCAGGCCCTTCTTCCATTTTTGCAGTGCTGGGAATTGAACTCAGGACCTCAGAGACTGCAGCGCAGTGCTCTACCAACTGAGCTAATTCCCAGCCCAAAGAAATATTCACATGTATTTTCCAGAAATATTCACATAGACATACTCAAAAACAATGTGTTACCAGCTCCTTAGGAATCCTATAGCCCAGTCAAGTCAATACCCAAAATTGGCCATCCTACAACTGATCATCCCCCATGTGTCTGTCAGCTTGTCACGCTATAGAGACTTGTGTGTTGCTGTGATGCTGAAAGCTCTGACACCAATATCCCAGATTCCAGCAAGTCCACCCATAGTAGATAGGCTTCAGCTGAGCTTCCAGACTAAGACAGACTAGGGAGCAGGATCTGGCAGCCTGCTTCCAAAACAATTTTCCACTGAAAATGCTATGAATAACAGAGAAGCACTGTCAAATATAGTGCTGGAAAATGAGCCCCCCCAGACTGGAAGGCATTCAAGAAATAACTGGGGAATAGCTGTCTCCTCAAAAGTAGTTGTTGTTGTTGGTAGGTACCATCAAGTAGACTTATAGTAACCCTATGTACAACAGACAAAACACTATTGTCAGTGCTTCTCTGCTATTCATAGGGTTGTCAATGGTTGATTGTCTTTTGAGAGTGGTTGACAGGTCCTTCTCCTAAGCCTAAAGCACCTGGTATTCCCAGGCGGTCTCCCATCCAAATACTAACCAGGCCCAGGACCCTGCTTAGCTTCGAGATCTGATGGGCTCAGATGCCACAGTGGTATGGCTGCAGACTCAAAGTAGAATCGACCTTAATGATAGGGATAGATTAAAGCCCAGGGGACCTCCTTTTACTGAAGTGACACAACTCAAAATGAGAAGAAACATAGTGTCTGCAACAATGGGCTCAAACATAAAAAGATGATGTGCAAGGCATATTGTTGAGCAGTGTTTCGTTCTGCTATACAGAGTTGCTATGAGTTGGATCCAATTTGATGGCACCTAAGACCACCACTACTGACCATGATTTAATGGAACTAGGGATGCTAATATCACAAAAAGACACTCGGACATCATGTGCCTCCTGATGAAAGAATACAACTGTGAAAGAGTCCTACCCAAAAGATCACATCTAAACCCCATCAAACTATAAGATCTGTCCATTCACAGATAATACAAAGGAACTCATTAATCTACACCACAGGAATACAATCAGCAAAATCCACATAGTAGGACATTGACAATCTGAATTCCTCACAAAATAAATTATAAAGGACATAAAGGAGAAACTCATAGATCCAAACAGGCTTAAAAGACATGTCAACCAATCACAATGTGTAGACCTTACATGGCTACTGACAAGCACACAGTCTGAAAAATAAAAAAATTCTAAATGTAACACTAAAAAAATTATACTAGGTGTGGTAGTGCATACTTATATAATCCCATCACACAGGAGGCTAAGGCAGGAAGATGACCAGTTCAAGGCCAGCCTGTGCTATAGGCAAGATCTAGGCCAACCTTGGCCTGCTAGTGAGACCCTGCCTCATAGAAAACTAACCGGTGGCTGTTTATTTTTTCAGAGTTTTGGAGGCTAGAAGTACAAGATCAAAGTACCTAAAGGGTTACATTCCTCTAAGACCTCTCTTGTCTTGCAAACAGCTATCTTCTTACTGTGTCCTTGAATGGCTTTCTCTTTATGCCTGTGGACTCCTAGTGTCTCTAAACACCTTTACCCTCCCAGTCTGTCTGGTTTTGGGTTTGTTTTGGTGGTGATACTGGGCATCAAACCCGGGGCCTTGTACATGCTAGGCAAGTGCTTTACCACAGAGCTACATGCCCAGCCCTCTTCCTCTCCTTATAAGGACACAGGTTCTTTTGGATTAGGTCACAGCTCTTTAGACTTCATTTAACTTTACATCTTTAAACGTCTTATCTCTGAATATAGTCACATTGGGTGTTAGGGCTTCAACATATGAATGTGGGGAGGGGGTGGGGAGAAAAAACACAATTCATTATGTAACAATTACCACTACAGCCCCTAACTGATATTGTCAACCCAATTGATGGATATTAGTTCATGGGGTTATCAAAGACCTCAAAACAAAAATCCTTTTATTATTAAAATATTTCTGTTTAAAGTTTAATTATTTTGTTATATCAACAAAAACACCTTTCAAAAGTTACTAATAGAACATTAATTGGCATAACCATTACCAAAATATAAGAAATTTTTCTTAAAGCACTTACAAAGTTCTAATCAGTTTTCCTAGGTCTCAAAAACTACAACAAAATCAAATTAAAACATAACAAAAAAATTCTCATTTTATAATGTTGTTAGGTGATGTCAAGTCAAGTCGGTGTCCGACTTATGGCAATAGGTAAAACACTATTGTTGGTGCTTCTCCGCTATTCATAGGATTTTCAATGGTTGATTGTTTTTTGAGAGTGGGTTGCTGGGTCCTTCTCCCAAGCCCACAACACCTGGTGTTCCCAGATAGTCTCCCATCCATATACTACCCAGGCCCAACCCTGCTTAGCTTCCAAGATCTGATGGGATCAGATACCACAGTGGTATGGTTGCAGGCTAATTTTATAATGTAGAGATCCTACAAATTATGAAATCAACAATTGACATAAGATCAATCATAAAATAAGGAAAATGACATGTAACTGTAAGTGACCCTCACCAGGCACTTACCTGGGCTACGGCAGGTGCCACAGTGCCACATCTTTGGCACCTGCCCTAAATCAGATACACTGAGATAACATAGAACACGTTTGTGTGACAATTAGGACTGTAAAAATATAGCAAAATTTAATTTCTGGGGTCTTTTTAGACTGTACAATACCAGATAAGGGTTAAGAATGCTCAGAGGAACAAGACAGATTCTGAGGAGGATCAGGAAATATAGCATGAGGCCAGCAGCACAGCCACCTATGCAGCCTGGAGGGGAAATGAAGCACCCTACCCACTCCACAAATAGAAAGTTCTTCATATTTACATGGAAGCATCTTTGTTCAGGTTTGCCAGAAATAATATGAATGCAAAGGCTGTGTACAAATACTCAACCATAGAGAAACCAAGCCCACATGCTACACTTTTTTGTGGAGTATGAAGATTTCAATTTCCAGGGAAACCAAGATGATGGATGAATGTGGCAAGGTGCTCAACCCAAACCTCTATCAATACAAACTGAACAATCATGCTGCTTGCATGCACAAGGCACTAGGCTAGGGCTTTGTGCAGTTGAAGGTGGAAGTGTCCAGTTTCCTTCAGTGGTCTCTCAAGGGGATTCCATACAAATCCATGTCTAGTACCTCCATGGTCTTCACAAGCACTGCCTCCAAAGTAACGACAAAGATCCCCTCCCTTCTTAACCAAATTCACCTCAGGCTCACCTGGGTATTTTTTCCAAGGCTTAGCTTTTGAACTCCCAAAGCCATTTCTGCATTGTTCAGTGTCATCAGGAATCATGCTAAGTTGTCTTCAATAGAAACCTGCATCCTCCAGGTCTGATCCTACCTGTATCTAAGGCATCTCATCAGGCTCCTCCAACTCCACACCCTCCTGGCCTGCCTTCAGCCAGCATTCTTCCAGCTCAATTTGGTCAGGATCAGTTACCCTGAGAATGTTTCCTTAGTAATGTTCCATTCACTGTCCCTCACTCTGATCCATAGTGTAAATTCCCACCTGTGCATACTGTACTTGGATTTGAGCACATTCTACACTTAGCGTCTATTGTAATGTTGGTAGTGTCAGAGGCCATGGAGTCAGGTCTAATTCATAGCAACCCTATGTACAACAGAACAAAACACTCCCCAACACTGTGCCAGGCACACACTTTTTTATGTTTAAGCCCACTGTTGCACCCACTGTGTCAATCCATCTAGGTCAGAGTCTTCCTTTATTTCATTGACCCACCACCCCTGCTGGCAACATGTTCAGAATACCTAAGACACAGTCTAACCATCCTTGCTTCCAAGGAGCACTCTGGTTGCACTTCCTCTAGGATGGATCTCTTGGTTCTTTTGGCCTGAATAAAATCTGTTTTTATCCCTCTACTCTTCATCTCTGCTTTTCTTTGACAATAAAATGGAGTTTAAGGGTTTGTTTGTGGTTTTATTTGTTTTTGAAACAGGGTCTCACAGCCCAGGCTGGCCTCGAACTTGCACTTATCCTCCTGTCTCAGCCTCCTGAGTATTGGAATTACAGGAGTGTGTCACCATGCCCAGCTGGAGCTTAAAGTTTAAAAGGCTCCCAGGAGCAACTTGAGAGACAAGAGAAAGAGCCAACTGCTTCCAACTCCCACTAGCTACTCAGTCTCACTCCAATCTGCAGAGACTGCCTTGTCTACTTTTTCTAGGGCTCTTTTCTCTCCTCCACCCTTCTGCCCCTTTTTTTATTAGGGTAGGGAGGTGATTCTATAAAATAAGCTAAGACCAAGGGAAAAAGAACCTACTTTTCTTCCTTCCTCCTACCTACCTCCTCTCTTTCCTTTCCCTGATCCCTTTTCTTCCTCTCTCCCTTGTACAACTGGCTTACACTGCAAGAGTTTGGTTACATAAAGGAATAATTGGACAAATAACTAAAGATATCAAGGACAATGAAAAACAGATTTCACACTTGAAAAAGAATTATAAATATGGAAGAGAAGGTGGCAAAAAATAAACCTATGTTGTGAAATTGAAATTGAAGGTATCAATGAGGACTAATGATTTGAATATATAAATAGAGAAATAAATTTGTATGTGTGTCCCTTCTATCCAATAGGGCCTTAAAGCATGACGTACTAGCAAGACTGAGTATGAAGTCAAAAGACAAACAGATCAAATATTCTCAGTACATGCAACCAACTAAGAATCAGCATCAAGAAGTCCTATACAGCAATTAGAAAGCATCGTAGGGATTGGCACATTTTTTCATAAAGGATCATATCATAAAGGTTTTAATCTTTGAGATCCTTATGACCTCTGACACAACTACTTGGCCATTGCTCAAAATTAACCTAGAAAATATATAACAAACTAATAGTATTGCAACAAACTTTATTTACAAAAACAGAAAGCCAGCTCAATGGCCATAGTTTGTCAACCCTTAATAGACTAAAGATTCAGGGAGTTGAAGTTTTTTTAAAAAATAGATTGAATAAGTTAACCACTGTATAATAAAATAAAACAAATAATGAAAGTGGAGAATCTATCATCTGTTACAATTCTGTGGATATTCTGGGCATTTCTAATCTAGACTAGTTGGTAAATCTCTGGGAACAGAAAGCTCGGAGTGCTTCACTCACATTCCCTAGAGTCTACAGCTTCATCTAGACCAATTTGCCTTTGAATCACATGATTTCTCATCTCTTAGCAGACTTGGGTTTCTCCATATGGTGACCAAGGAACCCTAGCAGACAGAAGGAGAATGCCCAATGTATACGTACTTTTTGAATCTGTACTTTTACCATTTTTTTAATGTTTCTTTGACAAAAGTAAGCCACATGGCCAAGACTAGACTCAGGAGAAGGAGAAAGAGACACCATTTCTTGATGGAAGGAAAAGCAAAGTCACATGATAAAAGGGAATACAATCCAGGATGGGAGGGACTTGTAGTCATTTTACAATCTACCTAATTATAAACATTTAAACAGTGATTATGTGAATTCACATTCTAGGTAATAATACAGTGGCTGTAAATATATAACATAAAGTCACTACCTTCTCATGTTAGTCTCTGATTTGACTCCGAAAGTAAAGCTTTTTCCCATTAATAACAAATTTAGGTGACTCTGTCTCTCAAAAAGCCCACATTCATGTCATAGATGTTCATTATTATTATTTTCTCAGGCATTTCTCTTTTTCTGAACACCCACATTTAAATCTAGAGCATGTATTACCTCACATCTCTACTTAATATATTGTGTTTAAAGAACAGTGCATGATTTTATTTTTCAGAGCTCTCCTTTCCAAATGGTCAATTAAGACATTTCTATAAGTATAGTATTTATAACAGTGATTCTCAAGAAAACAATCTATCATCCTCCCCCTAAGAGAAATTTTTTTAGAATTAGAGTAAGAATGGAGAGAAGAATCAATTTGAAAACACTTAAATAAACCATACAATCTTATAGGCCTGCAGCTGTACCACTGTGGCCTCTGATCCCATCAGATCTTGGATGCAAGCAAAGTCCAACCTGGTTAGTACTTGGATGGGAGACTGCCTGGGAACACCAGGTGCTGTAGGCTCGGGAGAAGGACCTGACAACCCATTCCCAAAAAACAATCAGCCATTGAAAACCCTAGAACAGCAGAGAAGCACTGACAATAGTTTTTCATATGTTGTACATAAGGTTGCTATGAGTTGAACATGGACTTGACAGCACCTAACAACAACAACAACAACAACAATTTTATAGCTAGAAAATGAAATATATATAACTATCTTCAATAATACAAATTATCAAAAGGAGCACATTTATAAAATGAAGTCACAGCTCTTGAAAACTGAGAAACGCTGACCAGATAGTAGAGGAGTTCCAGTTTCCAGGTACAATGTGAGTTCAGCAGAAACCATTTCTCTCTATAAGAGACCCTGTGACCACAGTCAGAGCAAGCCTGCTGGGGAAGACACAGTAAGATTCTCCTCCTGACTCAGTCCCTGGCTGGTCGGCACTTGGCAACCTGACAAGTGTTTTGCATTCAGAAAGGTCAAGCTCTGAAAGATCCTGTCCAGAGACTCCAGTGCAGGAACTGTTGCTTCTCATGCCTGGATGCTCAGGCCTGGCATCCATCCCTGCCCTTGTCATGCCGACAGCTATAGAAAAAGACCCAGGTTCCCAGCTTGGGCTGTGTGTCCACAGCACAGCAGCCTTTTGCTGAAGGTCAGTGTCCAATTTCACACCAGGGAGGCTTCTCGCTTGTTCTCTTTCCTTTGACATGTCCATCTTAATAATTTCTTATATTTTTTTGCTATTTTATTATCTTCAAAACATTTTTCACTTCACACTCATTTGATCCTCTCAAATAGGAGTAGAGTGTCAGAACAATCACAAGCTTCCTTTTTCTAAGAAGAAACAGACCCAGAGGCCCATGCAACTGAGTGTTGAGAAAAAAGTATAATATAGTGGTTAAGATCAGGGCTGAGGGTGCAGCACCTTGGTGAAGCATGCGCTAAGCATGCACAAGACCCTTGGATCAATCTCCAACACTGCATAAATCAAAACATAACCTTATTCTAAGATTTTTGCAAGAACAAAGTATAATAAGATGTATAGGATATAATAACAACCCACTCATCAGAACTGTTTTATTATTTGCTTTGCTTTTGTTATTATTACATAGCTAGTTAACAGCAAATGGGCCAAGAATTCACAACCAGGGACCTGAAAACTATGACACCTACCTCCTTCTCTCAAAAAAGAGACTGAGGACTCTTCTGCTCTTCCAAATGAGAAGCAAACCATCCCATGAGCTATAGTTCACAGTTTTCCATAAGACCCAACTTTTTACAAGAAAGCTCTTGTGTTATAGATTGCTATAACTTTGCAAAGAATTTCAGGACCCTGAACACTTTCAATTGCAGCTGCAAAGCAGGTTTTACCCCAAATTGGGTTTCCCTGCAGAATACCATCAGCCTTTCCCTAAACAGCCTCGTATTCTAATCTAGGTAAATCATGCTAACTAAAAATTACAGGAAGCTTTGTTTCTTGACTAGACTTATATACTAGGTCCCAAAAGAAACAGGCTAAAAATCAAAATGGAGTCACTCACACCAAAGTTCCATATTATCAACCTGATCCTCTGAGAAACCAGGATTACAAAGAATATAAACTAATCTCCTAAGCAGACCAGTTTCAACTGCAATGATAATGAAGTCTCTATTATTCAATCCTTACACAAAAAAGGAAAATTAAAGTAATTTGACAGGAACTAATCAGTTTTTTCCTAAGATTCAGGCTCCCTGTTCTCACGTCACAAGTAAAGTAACTCTGACATGACAACCTGCCTGTTGGTTTTCTGTTTCTACTTTCTTCACCCTTTTCTCTCTATAAAAACAATCTCTTCTGTTTGACTCTTTAGAACACATTCTTTTCTATGAAATGAAGTGCTGACTGATTCCAGAATCAAAAGTAAAACCAACTAAGACCTTTAAATTGTTGATATTTTGTCTTTTGGCAGTCAGTAGTTCCAAATATATCCGCTTTATTGATAATCAAAGTTCTTGTTTATAGCCACAAGTTTCAAATCCTGTCATTAAATTTTTTGAAAATTCACCAACTTTTAACTAATTCAAGTGCTGTCTTCCTCCTTCATCCCAGGGTCATTATCCCAGGGATTTTAAGTGAGCAGAGAAATGCTGCAAGATTAGCAATGAGAAGAAGGTTTAAAGAAAAAAAAAAAAAAAGAGTTGCTGTGACCCAGTAATCAGGATGCCGACCCTAAATAAGGCACAACTGACCTTGTCCAGCAGAAAGAGGATATGAGAATGTGTAGTTACACAGTGCAAAAACAAACAAAAGCTTATGAGAGTTAAATTTCAAATATAATAGTTACTATATAGAAAACAAATCAAGTAGAAGAGAAAATAGAGAGCCACAATCCCCCAGAAATACTAACCATGGCTATGAAAAAGAAAGAATCTGAAGAGAAAACCTGTATTCAGCAATCTATCTTCAATGCATTGTATTTAACCAAAGAACAGTAAGTCATCATTTCCCACTACCATTCAGCACAAATTGCTTGTGTTTCTAATTAACATATGCCAGAGCCAAATTTAATAGTTCAAGTCTTTTTTAATGCCTTTCATATGCCACAGAAATATTACAGTCAGAATGAAAGATTACTGATGGTTTTAAATAGCTTCCTCTAAAGTATAGGCTAAACTTTATAGAAGGTATGTTATTGTTGTTGTTAGGTGCCTTCGAGTCAGTATGCAACTCATAGAAACCCTATGTACAACAGGGGAAACACTACTGTCAGTGCTTCTCTGCTATTCTAGGGTTTTCAATAGCTGTTTTTCGGGAATGGGCTGCCAGGTCCTTGTTCCAAGCCTACAGCACCTGGTGTTTGCAGGCGGTCTCCCATTCACGTACTAATCAGGCCTGACTCTGCTTAGTTTCCGAGATCTGACCAGATCTAGCCAGAGGGCTACAGCTGCAGGCTATGGAAAGTATATGTGAAATTTATATTAATTCCAAATGAATTTACAAGGATCAGCTCTATAATGGCACACAGCAAATTGAATTCATAATGAGGAGATATTACAAATCAATTGTTTCCAAATTATGCAGTTAGACTATCTTCACTTGTCTTTTGAAAATGTATCTTGTTATTTTTAGCATGGCATGAGAAACCCTTGGCTTTACTGGCATCAAATTACATACCCAGTTTTCATGGTTACTCTCCTTCATGCTGGGCTGGGATTTAGCTCAGTTGGTAGAGTGCCACTCTGCAGTTTCTGAGGTCCTGAGTTCAATTCCCAGCACCGCAAAAATGGGAGAAGGATGTGGCAATCCACTCCCGAGGCAATCCCAAAACAATCAGCCATTGAAAACCCTGTGAGGGTTGCTATGAGTCGGACACCAACTCGACAGCACCTAACAACAACACACAACAACAACAACTCCTTCATCCTTTTTACACACGAGCCTAGCCACACAAGACAAACTTTTATTCCTCATATGCTCGTTGTTGTTAGGTGCCATCAAGTAGGTGTCTGACTCATAGCAACCCTATGTAAAGAACCCTATGTACGGAACACTGTTGTCAGTGTTTCTCCGCTATTCACAGGGTTTTCAAGGGCTGGTTGTTTTTTGGGAGTGGGTTGCTGGATCCTTCTCCCAAGCATAGAGCACCAGTATTCCCAGGAGGTCTCCCATCCACGTACTAACCAGGCCTGACCCTGCTTAACTTCTGAGATCTGATGGGATCTGACACCACAGTGGTACGGCTGCAGGCCATAAACTCACAGCATCCCAGAAAGCCCAGCTCAAATATCACTGCTCTATGAAAGCTTAGCTACCACTGCCAAGTGGAATAGAAATTCCTCCCTAGAGCTCCCATCACCCTGGGTCCAGCCACCTATTCTTCCACATGCAGCCTTCAGCAAGAATCTTCTCTTCCAGTCATCTATACTCTCCAGGTTAAGAGAAGAGCCACAGTTCCTGTGGTTGGGAATTACACTAGAAGTAACAAAAACCTCTAACAGCCAGTGTAAATTCAAAAGGAAAAGGAGTGTATTATTACATGTTTCCATGGCAATCTCACAGAATTGAAGCCAGGCCTCAGGGAATGACCAACATAAGAAATAGGAAGCCATCTAGAATCCAAAGGTCACTCTCCCATATTCCATCAACAATTCTTCCTAACATCTGCTTTACTCTTTAATCACTACTCTATCAGTCCCAGTTCCAAATTCCAAGGAAGGAATCATTTTGCACAGTCAGGTGTTCACGGTGATCCAATTTGCTAAGTTTTGGGGGGGCATAATGTGGTTCAAATACAATTAACTACTGGCAATGCTGGTAAAGAAGTGAGAAAGCAGGGAAGAATCATTGTGGTTTGAGCAGAGTATAAAAGGCCACTCCTGCATAGGCATTTAGTTAAGATACAAATGAGGGAGGGTAAAAAGAAAGGAGAAATAAAAGGAAGGAAGTTGAGAAGGTATGCACAATCCAAATATATTTTAGGGAGCTTCCCCATGGTGGTAAGAGCCAAACAAGAATGTTAGGAATGTGCTATCTTACTGAGGATGCTCTCAACGTGCAGCAGTAGACATCACTTGATGAACATATTTATATGGTATTTTTCTGCATGTAGATAGTCACTGATGTGGACTCATACATTTGAGAATGTGTATCCTAATCTATGAGCCTGCAGCCGTAGCCCTGTGGCATCCAATCCCATCAAATCTCTGAAGCTAAACAGGGTCAGATCTGGTTAGTATTTGGATGGGAGACTGCCTGGGAACACCAGGTGCTGTAGGCCTGAGAAAAGGACCCGGCAAACCACTCCCAAAAATCAATCTTCCATTGAAAACCCTATGAACAGCAGAGAAGCACTGACAATAGTGTCTTGCCTGTTGCATGTAGGGTCACTATGAGTGGGATACTGATTCGACAGCACCTAACAACATCATCATAATCTATAGCAAGGATTTACAGTTTAGGAAAAAATAAAAATAGGCACAGACTTCACAGAAGAGCCCCAAACTGAAGATTTATAACTGCCAGTAAACCTGCATCCAACAACCCAGAGGGCTGAACTCTTCCGGTTTAGTATGCATCAAATCCTACTAGGAGATCAAAAATAAACTCATACTTATTCAAGCTGAAGTATAACTGCATGCTTACCATAATTAGCCGCCCTTTGGGTATCAGAATGATAGTAAGGTTAAAGAACAAACAACAGTGGCTGCCACAATGGGCTCCATCACAAAAAGATATTGTGCATGACAATGTTGGGTAGTGTTTTGTACTGTTGTACATAGGGTCACTATGAGTCAGACCTGATTCAGTGACATCTAACAACAGGTTCCCCAAAGTATGGTCCACATCAGAATCTCAACCAGGAAATCTGCATATTTAACAGGTTCCTGAGAAGCTTCCCATCCACAGCACTACTGTGTCATCACATAATAGGCAGCCTCCTAAAGATTCCCAAGCTACACCTTTTGGTAGTTTCCTCCCACATTATACTAGGTTTCGTCTGTATGTTGTCGTTAGGTGCCCCCAAGTCGGATCTGACTCACAGCAACCCTACGTACAACAGAACAAAACACTCCCCATCACAGTGCCTTGTCAGGCACTATGTCAGTGCTTCTCTACTCTTCATAGGGTTTTCAATGGCTGGTTGTTTCAGGAGTGGATTGCCAGGTACTTCTCCCCAGCATGCAGCACTTGGTATTTCAGATGGGCTCCCATCCAAGAACTAACCAGGCTGACCTGCTTAGCTTCAGAGATCAGGCAGGATCAGATGGTAGGGTGCTATAGCTGCAGACTTGGTCTGTATAACCAACAGCATATAGCAGAACCTATAGTACATTATTTCTAAGATTAAGTTTAAATAATATTGTGGCTTCTGTCTTAAGGACACATACTTGTGCCCTCTTTCCCTCCCTCCCTGCCTCCCCATCTCTCTCTCTTTCCCTTTTTTTAGATCACTCCTACTGACACCATGTGCTAAACAGTCCTGTGCCTGCTGCAGACCAGCTGCAGCCTAGGATCCAGGGATCCCCGAAGGCGGATGAGGAGTCCGCAATGGGTCGGAGGCAGAGTGAATCTGTTCTGTTTATTTCCAGATAACCCAGCCTTTTTATACAGAATTACAATTCCAAAAAAGGATAAGGAAGTTGGTTGCATTGATGGGTTACATCAAAGTTTTGTCAACAATCACCTGATCAAATTGTCACATGAGTGTCAGGTGGTGATCAAAATGGAAGAGGAACTCAGAGACAAATTGTGTTTACTTTAAAGAGAGAAACCAAGATGACCTGAGCATCTACAGCTCCTGTAACAATTAACTATTCTTAACTTCATGCAGGAATTTAGGATAGTTAACTGTCACCTGTGTGTTAACCCCATTGAGTCCATTGTTATGACAAACAGGTGCTTTATCTTATCAAAATGATTTGCTTACTGTACAGCTGTCCATACAAAGGCTTTTGTTTAAGGGGTTTATGCTGTTGGAAGTCATTCAGGAATTTCCTGCTCAAGAAAGCCTGAGGCTAGTCAACTCCCAATCTGAATTAGCATTGCCCACAGAGCCAGAAGATTTTATATGACCAATTAAAATTTAAGAAAAAGAGAAGATGGGGTTCCAAGTCCTTTTCCATGAAGAGACCTTCTTGTTGGAGGTACTATTCCCTTTTCAGAAGACTTTCCCTCTGAGGCTAGGAGTACTCCTCCCCTTTCAGTGGATTTTCCTTCCAATGCCTTTATTAAAGATACTCTTCTTCATGTGGGGACTCTGTCTACCCATCAGGAGTGGACCTGGACCCAGCATGTGCCAAGAACTATGTGGCAAGCAACTGAAGCCACATAGCATATGAGTGACCTTAGAAGGAAGTTCTTTAGCTCCTTCAGAAACTGCAACACTAGCTGACAGCTTCACTGCAACATCCTAACAGGCTCTGAAATCAGAACTACTCAGCTTACCACTCCCAGACTCCTGACCCTTAGAAACCACAGGAGGTAATAAATGCTTACAGTGTTAAGCTGCTATGTTTCAGAGTAATTTATTACACAGCAGCAGATAAGTAATATAGGTAACCAATCTTCAGAGGTAGTCCATTCCTGTTCTTGCACACTGTTCTTCACATCAAGAGATGGATTCACTTCTTCTTCCTGTATGTCTAGGCTGGCTCTGTAACTGGTATGAACAATAGAATGTGACAGAAGTGACATTCTGAAACTTGTAAGTCCAGGTCTTCTGAGAACTGGAAGTTCCACTCCCTGCCCTTGGAATCTAAACACACATTGTAAGCAACTAAAACCACATGGAGAAAATATGTGGAGAGCTTGCATTTGGCAGTCCCAGCTGAGCTCCCAGCCAACAGCTAGTAGTAACTGTCTGCCGTGTGAGCCCTCTTGGTCATACATCTCATTTGAGCCCCTAAGATGACTACACTCCAGCCAATATCATGTGAAGTACAACTGCCTAATCAGCCCCAAAAATTGTGGAAAAAAAATAAGTGGTGGTTATTTAAGTCACTAAATTTGGCACTAGTTTTTAGGTGGAAATAGATAACCAAAACGTACTATCTTAAGCTAATGAATTTATTCCCTAAAGATTGGATTCTGAATATTAGTCTGTAAGTGGAGTATAGATTCCTATCCAAGGAACTTTTCTAGGCCAAGAGCTCAGGAAGCTATATGGTATAGTCTTACACCTTGACTTTCCTTTGTAACCACTGTGATGCTGGGTATCACTAAAGACCTTTAAGTCTTTTTCACATTGTCTCTCCCTATGTCATTTCTGCCTCTAGTAACAACACAAAGAACATTTACTGAGCTCTGCTAAGCACCAGGCACTGCCTTGTAATTTGCCATTATTAATGTATTAAATTATTATAGTCACCCTAACAACTAAATCCTGTTGTTAGCTCCATTCTCCATATTGGTATACTGGGGCCTGAGGAAGTCAAGGATTTGACCAGGCTCACACAGAGCTGACAGGCAGCAGAGCCAGCCATGCAGGACCTACTCAATCCAACTCCACACTCATTGTTTTAAACACTACTCCATACCACCATCAGTCCAACGATGTCTGTGCTATTATTACCTCAATGTTAGAGTGAAAGAATCTGGGACTCATGGACTTGTGAGTACCTGGCACAAAGTTCATACTGTTAATTTTGGGAAACATCTCTACATTTGGAGAATGTACAGATTGTAGCAGGGTCTAGTCTAGTCACATTATTTGACTAGAAGAGAAGTCAAAGAATCACACAGGCCATCACCTTAGCAGACCCTTGGTCTTCTTTGTATCCCTTTTGCAGATCATCAGAACTTAGAAACACTGTCTTGATTTCTTTACAAATACCTGGCACATTTTCAGAGACTCAGAATAAACTCACTCAGAAGTTCAAAGAAACAACAACAAAAGCCAGCAAACTCAAAGATCTGCATCTGCATGAGAGTAGTATTCCTCTCTACCTCCTCTCATCCTGAAATCAATTAAGAGAAAACTCATTTGCTCCCTTCTCATTTCAAACTGCAAGCATCTCCATCAAGGAAATGTACTTTTCACATCCATGCCCCACAAATAATGAGAAAATAAAAGCAAGCCAACTTTCTCATACACTATTCCATTTGATTCTCATGGATTTCTTTTATTAGCAAAAGGTATGGACTGGGATTTAGCTCAGGTGGTAGAGTGCTGCGCTGCAGTCTCTGAGGTCCCGAGTTTGATTCCCAGCACCCCAAAAATGGGAGAAGGACCTGGAAATCCACTCCCAAGGCAATCCCGAAACAGTCAGCCATTGAAAACCCTATAAGGGTTGCTATGAGACAGATACCAACTGGACGGCACCCAACAATAACAACAATTTTATATATGCAAGGTGATGAGTTATTGAGAATTCACTGTAGCAGGATAATCTACTAATCTATTTTTCCTTGTCCATCAGGAAGGATATTCAGCATTTATCTCCTCCCAGGAAACCTTCATTGCAGGGTTAAAAAAGAAAGCTTCCAGACAGGAAAAGGGGTAGCAGGTACCCAGATCGCATCCCCAAAGCATTCTTAGTAGTTCTGAAGAAATTCCCCCCTCAGGGGAGGAGATCAGGCTTTTAAGGGGAGATAGGCTCTTTCTAGATACAGCCATAAATACCCTAGAGGGGATCTGGGCCATACATTCTAGGGACAACTACTTTGCAA
Organism: Pedetes capensis; assembly: GCA_007922755.1. Classification (NCBI taxonomy): domain Eukaryota; kingdom Metazoa; phylum Chordata; class Mammalia; order Rodentia; family Pedetidae; genus Pedetes; species Pedetes capensis. Next base: position 17,166 of record VMDO01016174.1, on the reverse strand, counting down.
CTAGCTAGGTTGTTGCAGAGTAGAAATGGGTAGTTACTTGATGCTTTGGTCCTCTGTGGGTAACTGGAACCAAGATTACTCAGGCTTAGGTTTAGGATGCTGGCGGGTGAACAGGTGCCTCCTCAACCCAAGAGGGAGTCCCCGTGTTGAAGCCAGCATCCCACTGGAGTGCTAGCAACCATCCCACAGTATGACTTGGCACCAGGGTGACCATCTTGCCTTGAGTGCCAAAAATCTTTGCTATTTTCCTGAACTACAAAAGCCATGGGATCTCAAACCAAACCAGAGGAGAAAGCCTCACTGCCCATACCCACAGATATATCCAAATGATGTAGAGATGGAATTGAAGGGTGATATGGGGCCAAGAGAGGAAGGGCGGACATGAGATCCTGAGCCTGCTTGGGTCGAAGTGTATCTAGCCCACCTTGAATCCTGAGGCACACACGGGACTCTTTTATGACTTGCTGGGGCACACCCAGCTTGAGTCCACAAGGTCCAGGCAAGATGGGGCCAACCCAATGCTGCTGGGTCTATCCTACCTCAAATTTCTTGCTACTGATTGGCTAACCCAAAATGCCATAGATCCTGATTGGCTAACCCAAAATGCTTAAGAATGTGGCATGCAGAAATAAAGTTCAGTTGCCTCCCTGAAGGACTTCTAGGGTGTGGGGTTCCAACCCCGGGCTAAGGGGCCCCACACAAGACAACATCTATATGGCTTTTTTCCTTCTTTCAAACACACACAACTGGATATCCAGGCTGTCATATAAGTTCCCTTATCCTGAAGCCACCACCCTCAAGAGGTAGGTAAAGAAAGATGTCTGAAAAGGCCTGGTTGATCCAGCCCCTGATGTTCAATGTCCCTAGGCTCAGCACAACTCTCAGAAGATTCCATTCTCTATCCTCTGGCCTCCAAGCTGCCCCAGCCAACACCAAGGAAAGCAGAAATGAGCTGCTTCCACTCACCAAGCCTGGCCTGGATTGCACATTTGTGAGCAAAATAAATGCTGTTCAGTCTTAAGCCATAAGTTTTGAGGTAGTTTATTATGTAGCAATAGTACTGAACTTGGATGCAAAGCAACTTTGCAAATAAACCATAGAGTTCTAACTTGAAACAGAGTTAGATTGAGCTGCCAAAAATAAAACTGCATATATACCAATATATCACTATGGAATTTTATTCATCCATGTCCTTCATCTAGCCAGCCAACAAACATTTATGAACTGCCTCTTTTGTGTGCTGATCAGGAGCAGCTGCAAAGGGATCAGGGGCAAAGAAACACAATCTCTGCTGTGACTGAGCTTACAGGCTACTGTGGGTTAAAGTGACACTGAAGTAGTAATTTACAAGTGTTACAAAAGGGGAGGTCAAGATGCTTCGAGTGCTTGTCAGAAAAGCCATGTCTCTTTTCTGGAATTTTTTTAAAGATATGTTCACCTTTAATTACAAAGATCATTTGGTTTTTGGCAATGTTTGAGATATACAGAGCAAAAGACAAGTTATTAATTTACAGTTTCAGCCGATGTGGACTTGCTTAGTTACAGAAGTCTGTGGTATCTGCGTTCAACTGTGATGGTCAGCTATTCTTTCTCTGGATCAAACATATCTACACAAGATGCTAATTGTATGCTTCTTCCGGCACCTATCTTGAAATTATTTATAATGATGAAAATGTAAGACCATCCTATGAAATATTGCTGTACAGAGTAGCCCTAGTTTGGTTGTAAGTGGAAATTACTCACAAGATCTGTATTAGACCGATAAAGCCATCTCATCGGGCCTCAGATAATGAAGTTTGCTAACCATTCTAGTGCATAAAGTAGAATTATGAAAACTGATTCACTCTAATTATCAAAGGGTCGGGGATTTTTCTGCCATTCTCAAAATGTAACCATTGAAGCAGCTGGGAAACTCATTGTCCAGAATTTTAATTACCTATTGCCAAGGCTCAGTAACTGCTCCAGGAATGAACAAGGATGTTTAAAATCTCCGGACTGTTTGATTACAGGTATTTGTCCACCATTTGCTCGGTCATGTACAGCTGTGCAATTAAAACAAGTGGCAGTGTATAAAAGGCTGACTGAGGTAAATTTAGCCTATAGGCTGTGTGCTAGCCTATTAGAAGTGCTGGGTATACTAGAGAAAAAAATGAACAAAAAGACACAGGCCCCCATGCAACACTTTTCTGAAGTTTATGGTCAGTAAGGGAGAAAAATAGGAAGTGAGCCTCAGAGATAACAGTGTGGGAGATCTGTGTAGCAGGGGAATGTTCAGATTGGAGCATCAAGAAAAACCAATCCAAGAATATGACTCAAAGTTGAAGGTTGAGTAGGGAGTCACAAAACAAAGATGAGAGACAAAGGAGAAAACAAAGCAGGGTGTGGGGTCTCTAAATATTAAATATTAAATTAAAATTAAAATCAATTATTCTCTGGTGTTAGGTCAAGAAGACAGAGAACATGGAGCTCTTGTTCTAATGCTGAAGCTTTTTCTTCTCAAGACTGATAGCTATTTACTGCTTTACCCACTCAGCCCTCTCTCTCTCTACCCAGCAGATGGGAGAGAGGCCACAGAATTAAGTCTGGAAATTTGGAAAATATCATTCCCCATGCCAACAGGGAATTTTCTAGCATAAAGGATAAGGATTATTATTTCAGACAAGTATAAGACTAGGTAAACATTGAGATTTTAGAATTGTCAAAGATATTCTTTTTAATGTAAAACTCCTATGTAGAACATGTATTTCCTGTATGTGAGCCTCTGAAAAATCATGTCTTATGGTTTAGTATACAGCACATCTGAATACAGTACCAGCACATGGTGGCAACCATTTTTACTGTATGTAAAGTGGTTACACGTATGTAAGTTTAGTAAGTCACTGAATAGGTCTCTCTCAGGAAAATCATCCTGTTTGCAAAAAAGGCTTCAGCCAAGTGTAGGACATCTCTGAGATTGAGCACTAGACATTTGGCATACCCCAGCATACACCAGCATGGCAATAGTTTACAATAGTACATGTATATGCATGCTAGGGGCCACTCAAAGTCAAGGTATAGGTCTGGTAACATGGGGAGGGGCAGAACTTCTAGAGAAATACAATTCTGTCAACTAGAAAAAAGTTCCCAACTTCCTGTTTCCTGAGCTGAAAAACTCACAATAAGGAAATCCCTAAACTCAAAACTGACTAAACATGGTGAGTGTGGTGGCATACACCTGTAATCTCAGCAATTCAGGAGACAGAGGCAGGAGGATACCAAATTTGAGGCCAGAGGCAGCCTGTGTAACTTAGCAAGATTTTGTCTCCAAATAAAAAAAAAGAGGGGGTTGTGTTGGGAGTACATCTCAGTGAGATGTACTTCCATGAGTGTTGCTTGTAGGACCAAGTAAAGCAAAGTCTTGGACAACCTTACTCTTTTCTCCATTTATCATGAAACTGCTTACTGACCCAGTAGTAAGGATTTTTGTTTTCTTTATGTTGACTGAGACACAATCCATACCGAAGACTGTGTTCTTGGATCTTCATCACTATATCTTTCAAACCCTCTTCACTTTCAGCAAGCAGAGTTGTGTCATCTACATAAGGCAGGTTATTCATGAGTATTCCTCCAATCATGATGCCATGTTCTTCTTCAGAAAGTCCAGCTTCTCAGATTATTTTCTCAGCATAGAGACTGAAGAGGTACTGTGAAAGGATACAGCCCTGCTGCACACCTTTCTTGACTTTAAACCAGGCAGTGTTTCCTTGCTCTGATCAAATGACTGCCTCCTGGTTCATGTACAGATTCCTCATAAGTACAATTAAGTGCTCTGGTATTCCCATTCTTCAAAATGTTATCCATAATTTGTTATGATCCACACAATAAAATGCCTTTGTACAGTCAATAAAACATGGATAGATCTCTTTCTAGTATTCTCTGCTTTTGGCTAATAGCTATCTGACCTCAGCAGTGATGTTCCCAGCTCCACATCCTCTGAATCTGGCTTGATTTTTTGGCAGTTCCCTGCCTGCATACTGCTGCCATCACTTCTGATTAATCTTTAGCAAAATTTTATTTAGGTGTGATATTAAGGATATTGTTCAATAATTTCCACTTTTACTTGAATCCCCTTTTTAGGGAATAGGGACAAATATGGATTTCTTCCAGTCAGTTAGCCAGATAGCTGTTTTCCAAATCTCTTAGCATAAACAAGTGATCACCTCAATTGATACTGCATCAATTCCTGGAGCCTTGTATTTTGCCAATTCCTTCAAGGCAGCTTCCACATCCTCCTTCAGTACTACTGGTTCCTGATCATATGCAACCTCTTGAAATGGTTGGTCATCCACCAATTCTTTTTGGCACAATAACTGTGTATTCCTTCCATCTTCTTTTGATGTCTCCTGCATTGCTTAATATTTTCCCTGTAGACCATTTCACTATTATCACTTGAGGCTTGAATTTTTCCTTCAATTCTTTAAGCTTGAGAAAGACAGAGCATGTTCTTCCCTTCTGGTTTTCTATCTCCAGCTCTTTGCACATGCCATTATGATATTTGAGTTTGTCTTCTAGAGCTGACCTTTGAAATCTTCTGTTTAGCTTTTTACCTCCACATCTTCCTTTTATTTAACTGCTCAATGTTCAAGGACAAATTTCAGAGTCTCTTTTGACATGTAATTTGGTCTTTTCTTTCTTTTCCATATTTTTAATAACCTTATGCTTTCCTCATGAATGAATTTTTTTTTTTTTTTTTTTTTTTTTTTTTTGCAGTACTGAGAGTTGAACCCAGGGCCTCGCACTTACATGCTTTGCAGTGCTGGACCACTGAGTCACACCACCAGCCCATTTTTTTACTTTTTTTGAGGGTCTTGCTAAGTTATACAGACTGCTTCTGGTCTTGAACTTGAAATCCTCCTGCCTCACATAGTTACTGACACTAAAATGTCACTGGACTATCTTAGAAGAATATGTGAACTCACACATTTGTTTCTTAAAGAAACAAATAACTTATTTTTTTTCCATAGTAAAAGGGATAATACAAATTTATTTTGGACAATTTGAAAACTAAAGCAAAATAGAACAGAAAAGAAAACCATTCATAATTTACCAAGAGAAGAGCACTGGTTAATCTTATCTCATTTTCTTCCAGTGTTTTTTCTTTTCCTTGCTTTATAAAAGTTTTTTCTGATTATAAAAATAGTATATGGTACACAATTACATGGTAATACACACTCAGAGTGGCTATGTTTTTTTTTAAAAGGACATCATCAAATTTTGGCATGGATACAAAACCACAGGAAGTCACTTACAATGCTAGTGATAGTATAAAGGGGTAGGGCTACTTTGAGAAAAGGTCTGGCAGTTTCTTATAAAACTCAACATGCCACTACTCTGACCCAAAAGAAATAAAAATAAATAAAAATATATGACTGTAAAAAATATATGTCTGCAAAAGACTTGTAGAGGAATATTTATGGCAGCTTTATTTATAATATCCCCAAACTACAAATAGCCAGTGTCCCTCAGAGAGAGACTGGGAATATCAACAGTGGTATGTTCATATCATCCTCAGCAACAGAGAGGAGGAAACCACTATAGGCCACCGCATGGGGAAATCTCAGAAATACTACGGTAAGTAAAAGAAGCCTTATACAAAGACTACAAACTATAGGATTATATTCTATGATATTCTGTAACAGGTAAAACTCCTCCATATTGGAAAAAAATGGACAGAAGGTGCTCAGGGACAGGAGTTGACAGGGTTGGGATTTTCTAGGGTGATGACAATGTTCAGGATGTCAACAAGGGTTAGTGTCACATAGGTGGATGCATTTGTCAGAACCCACTGAAGGATATGTAGGAATTGTGCATCACATTGTAAGTACATCTTACCTCAAAAGAAAAGGAAAGTATATACCATTATTTATCCATAGGAAATAGGTTCCAAGACTTCCAGTAGATTCCTAAAACCACAGATAGTACCAAATCCAATATACACAGATGCTCCTTGGTATACAATGGGCTTATGTCCCAAAAATCATTTGAAGTTGAAAATATCAGAAGTTGAAAGCGTACATAATACACCTAATCTGCCACACATTACAACTTAGGCTAGCCTATCTTAAACATGCCCAAGCTAGGCATGGTGGTGCTTACCTGTAGTCCCAGCTATGCAGGAGGATGAAGCAGAGGATCATTTGAGCGCAGGAGACTGAGCCCAGCCTCAACAACACAGCAAGTCCCCCCATTCCAAAATAACTAACTAAATAAAAACAGACTCAGCATTTACTCTAGCCTACAGTTAGACTAAATACCTAACACAAAACTACTTTATTATAAAATGTTGATTGTGTCATTTATATACATGGATGTTTTGTACATGGGATGGGATATGAAAATAAAAAATACCCCCAAAAAATGCCTCCCACACGGTTGACTATAGAGAATCAATTGTTTTCCTTCATGGTATGTGGCTGATTGAGAGCCAAGTCTCAATGCCCCTGCTTAGCATCATGACAGAGTATCATACTGCATATCACAAGCCTGATTCAAGATCCAATTTCAAAAAAACACCATTTCTACTGAGTTCATATGGCTTTTGCACTACCATACAATTTAAAAATCAACTGAAATGACTATTAAGTTAGAGACCATTTATACTATATTTTTCTATATATGCATGCCTATGATAAAGTTTGGGCTGGGATTTAGCTCAGTTGGTACAGCGCTGCTCTGCAGTCTCTGAGGTCCTGAGTTCGATTCCCAGCACCACAAAAACGGGAGCAGGATGTGGCAACCTACTCCCGAGGCAATCCTGAAACAGTCAGCCATTGAAAACCCTATAAGGGTCGCTATGAGTTGGACACAACTCGACGGCATCCAACAACAACAACAACAACAACATGATAAAATTTAATTTATAAATTAGGTACAGTAAGAGGTTAACAAAAACTAATAATAAAACAGAACAAGTCAGGCACCATAACACATGCTTATAATCCCAGCAACTCAGGAGGCTGAAACAGGAAGATCATGAGGCTGAGATCAGAAGCAGCATGTGCAACTTAGCAAGATCCTGTCTCAAAATAAAAAAAGGAGTTAGGAGTATGGATCAGTGGTGGAGCACTTAGCATGTACAAGGCCTTGGGTTCAATACCCTCAGTACTGGGGAAAAAACAGAACAATTGTCACAATATTCTTTTGTGCTTTGGGGTCATTATTAGTAAATAATAGTTACTTGGACACAAGTACTTTGACACCTCAGTGGTCAGTCTGATAACTAAGACAACCACCAAGTGTCTAATGAGGAAGAAGCCTTAATGGCATGGATATGCTAAACAATGGAATGATTCATGTATAGGACAGGATGGAGTAGGGAACAGGATGTGATTTCACCATGCTACTCAGAATACTAATTTACAATTTGAATTTTTTTCTAGAATTTTCCATTTATGAAAACTGATACACAACTGACTACAGGTAAATGAAACCACAGAAAGTGAACTCAGATAAAGGAAGACTATTGTACACAAATACTGAATTTAACAGCATGCATGATTAAGTATTTGGGGGGAGGGAAGTATACTGAAGAGCTTTGGAGGGAAGTGGGAGGATTAGAGACACCCAGTACATTCTTGCATCTCCATGAGTTTGAGGGGGAAAAAAATAAAACAAGTGTGCTGTTGCAAGGAAAGGTGGGGCAGCATGGAAAGGCATGGGAGGGTAGGAGTAAACAGATAGCTAGACACTAGATGCTACCAAACATAAAAGGACAGATGAGTCCAGATACAATAGTGGATAACTTCAATACCCGCCTCTGATTGAAACAAATCATCCAGACAAAAAATTAACACAGAAACTTCTGAGTTCAACTGCACCATAGATAAATTGACTTAGCAGACATCTCCAGAACATTCTATCCAATGACTGTAGAATAAACATTCTTCTCAGCAACCCATGGTACTTTCTTCAAAATAGATCACATTTTAGGCCTTAAAACAAGGCTTAACAGATAAAGAAAAAGAATTATCTTCTTTTATCAGAGTATAATGGAATAAAACTGAAAGTCAACATGAGAAACTATAGAAATTTTAGAAAAAATTAAGATTGAACAGTATGCTTCAGAACAATCAGTGGGTCACTGAAGAAATAAGAAGGGAAATTTTTAAATTCCTAAATCAAGGGAAAATGAAAATACCACTTACCAGAACTGTGGGATACAGTGAAGGCAGTTCTAAGAAGAAGTTTATAGCTACAAGTGTGTACATTTAAAAATCAGAGAGATCTCAAAGAACCTAATGATGCACCTAAAGGTCATGGAAAAGTCAAACCCAAAATTAGTAAAAGGTGATGAATAATAAAGATCAGAGCTGAAATTAATGAAATGGAAAACAAAATAACATAAAGGATCAAAGAAACAAAGAATTCTTTGAAAAGATAAATGAGACTAGCAAACTATTAGCCAAACTGATCTAAAGAAAGCAAGAAGAAGGGTGTGGTAACATATGCCTGTCATCCCAGCTACTCAGGAGTCTGGAGCAGGAGGCTTGCAAGTTTGAGGTCAGCCTGGGCAACTTAGATCCTGTCTCAAGATAAATTTTTTTAAACAGCTGGGGATGTGTGTAGTTCAGTGGTAGAACACTTACATGGCATGTGAAGGTCCTGGGTTCAATCCCCAGCAAAAAGAACAAACCCAAATTAATAAAATTAGAGGCAAAAAAAAGTAAGTATTACAACAGATGCCACTGAAATGTAGAGGATCACAAGAGAATATGTAGAGGATCACAAGAAAATTTACATTCCAATAAACTGGAAAGTCTAGAAAAAATTGATAACTTTCTAGGCCATACAACCTAACAAAATTGAACCAAGAGGATATTACAAAACCTACACCTATCTAGAGGAAAGAGATTTTAAGTAATAATAAAGCATTTCCCAAAAAAGAAAACCTGGGGATTGGACAAATTCCTGGTAAATTCTGCCAGACCTTTACAGAACTAATACAAATGTTCCTCAAACCATTCCATAAAGTAAAAAGGGAAGGAACCCCTCCAAACTCACTGTAAAACACAAGTGTTGCCTTGATGCCAAAACTGAATAAGGACACAATAACAGCAGCAAAACAGATGCCTGCAAACTAATTTTCATGATGAGCACTGTGTTAGTTTTCTATAGCTGAGAGAACAACTTAACTGGAGGAATTATTTTGGTTCACAGTTTCAGAGGTTTCTGTCAAGTCTGCTGACTCCATAAATTTGGGTCTGAAGCAAGACTAAGCATCATGGTGGCAGAAGCATGCGGCTTCCTCATGCAGACATGATGGAAAAAGGCCAAGAAGGGCCTGGGACAAGATACAGCTCCCAAGGACATGCTCCCAGTGACCTACTTTCTCCAGTTAAGCTATGCCTCCTACACTCTCTAGAACCTCCTAAAATAATGTCATTAGCTGGGAAATCACATGACCTCACCAACACACAATCCTTTTGGGGGACATTTCATATCCAAACCATAATATTACACCCTGGCCCCAAAAGACTCCTGTATAACTCATAATGCAGAACACATTCAGTCCATCTACAAGCATCTCCATATTCTTAACAGGTCCAGCATTGTTCCAAAGTCCAAATTGGAAATCTCCTCTGAGACTAAACTCTTAGCTGTGAGTACCTATAAAATAAAAAATAAGTTACACATTCCCAGGATACAATGACACATAGTAAACAGTCCCATTCTAAAAGTGAAGAATGGTGGCATAGAAAGAAGGGATGGGACCAGAGCAAGACCAAAACCCAACCAGACAAACATTAAATCTAGCAGCTCCATGTCCAGAATCTGGGACACATAGTGTCCAGATGTAAGTTCCAGCTGGCTTCAGAACCCCCATCCCCAGGGCTTGATGGCTCTGCTTGCTGCCTGCAGATTTCCTTGGCAGACATTCAACATTGCTGGCATCTATAATTTCCTGTATCTCCACTTCATCTTGAGTTTCATTTTCACAGTTTCATGCATCACTCTCTCAGAGACGTACTGCAGGGATTCTAACTGACTCCCCAGGCTTTCCTTTGAAATCTGGGTAGAAACCTCCATGACCCTGCAACTCTTGCATTCTGCCTGAAAATGTAGCATCATATGTATGATGCTAAATTTTACTGTCAGCTTAAGCAATAGTCAGCCCCCTTGGACAACAGCTGTAGTAACCTCTGAATGCCTGGGCAGATAACACAGGGAAATACCTCCTTAGGCAGCCCTGTGTGACCAAGGCATTCGGTGGTACTCTCTTCTAAAGGGAAAGTCTTTCAAATGAGTTTACTCTTTCACATCCTTGAGTCTGCAGTGGGGGGAGTGTCTCACCAATTCCTGAGATGCCCTTGAGGGATCTTTCCTATTAACCCAATGCATACTACTTGGCTTATTTTTAATGATGCTAATCTGTTCAGAAACCATGCTTCCCTTAGCCCCAACTTTACATGGACTTCTCTGGCCAAACTGGAGTTTTTCAAATCTTTATTCTCTGCTTTTTGCTCACAATTCTCAAAACAAACCTGGCTAAAAGCAGTAAGAAAGCTTGGCACAATGGTGCACACCTGTAATCCTAGTACTCAGGAGGCTGAGGAAGGAGGATTGTAAATTCAAAGCTAATCTGAGCTACATAGTGAGATTGAGGCCATCAAGGACTATATAGTAAGACCCTGTCCCACCCCCATCCCCCCAAAAAAGGAAAGAAAATAAAAGCTACAAATAATAACCATGCCACAGTCAGAATACTGTTCTGCCTTGACACTTCTTCCAGATTAATTAGTCAGTCATGTTCAAAGTCAGCTTCCCACAAAGTCTTAGGGCTTAGACAAAGTGTAGCCAAATTCTTTGGCAGAACATAATATGCATTGCCTCTGGTCCAATTCCCAATAGAATCACTGTTAACATTTGAAATCTCATATGCAATCTTTACTGTTTACATTCTTATCACCACTCTGATCTTCTGCACGCCCACCAGAATTTTCAAATAAGCTCTGCTTCCAGCATTCTAGGTTTTCTCTAGCTCATATCTCTGTACTTGTCCAAATTACTCCTACAAGCCAGTTTCAAAGACTTATAAAACATATGGTCAGGTTTTGTTATAGCAATGAACTCATTCCTCTAAGTACCAATTTTCTGTGTTAGACTTTCTGCCACCGTGATAAACAATAATAGAAACAACTTAAGTAATTAAAGATTTATTTTGTTCCACAGTTTCAAGAGTTTCACTCTGGGGTCAGCTGGTTCTATCACTTTGGGTATGAGGTAAGGCTAAACATCACACCAATGGGAGCATGTAAAGGATGAGGCTGTTCTCCGCGTGGTGGACAGGAAACAGAGACAAAGAGGGGCCTAGGACAATATATACTCCTCACAGACATGCTCCCTAGTGACCTACTTCCTCTAGCAAGGTGGTAACAAGTTTCCAGATCCTTCCAAAATAGTACTATCAGCTGAGGACCAAGTTTTCACTATTTAAGCATTTTGGGGGAGCACTTCATATCCAAATCACAACAAACATAGATTCAAAAATTCTATAAACCAAATATCTGTAAACCAAATTTAACAATACATTTAAAAGATCATACACTATGATCAAATTGATTTCATTCTAGGAATGCAAGGATGGTTCAACATATACAAGTCAATAAAATTACATGATTTCAATGGATACAGATAAAACCTTTGGCAAAATTCAAACTCTCTCCATGATAAAAGCATTGAATAAACTAGGAATAGAAGGATCATACTTCAACATAATAAAAGGCATATATGACTAAACAATAGCCAACATCATACTCAATAAGGGAAAAAATCTTAATTTCCTCTATACGTAGGAACCAACAGGGATATCCACTCTCACTACCCTAACTCGGTATAACTCTTGGTATCTTGGCAAAACAATAACACTAAAGAAAAAAAATAAAAGGATACAAATTAGGAAAGGAAGAAGTCAAATTATTCCTATTGGTGGATGCTCTGATCCTATGGGTAAAAGATTCCAAAGACTAAACCAGAATACTCTTAGATCTGATGAATACTTTCAGCAAAGGATCAAGATACAAAATGAACACACAAAAAGCAATAGCCTCTCTATACCCCAACAACAAACATGCTGAAAAAAATTAGGAATATCATCCATTCACAATAGCCTTGGGGGGGAAAAAAGCCTAAGTATTAACCTAACCAAAAAGGTTAAAGACCTCTACAAAAAGAACTATAAAATAGTGGAGAAAGAAATAAAAGACAGTAGAAGATAGAAAGATCTCCTATGTTCATGGGTAAGCAGTAATATTCTTTAAATGGCCATATTACTAAAAGTGACCTACAGATTCAATGCAATGTCCACCAAAATTCCAAAGACATTCTTCACAGAAATAGAAAAAAAGATCCTAAAATTCATATGGAGACATACAAGATCCCAAGTAGTCAAAGAAATCCCAAAAAGAACAATCTGGAAGTGTCATAGTATCTGACTTCCAACTAGACCACAGAATCATAGAAAGAAAAATAGCATGGTACTGGCATAAATATAGACATATAGACGAATGGAACAGAAATCCCAGAAATAATCCCACAAAGCTACAGCTTTGTGGTTCTCAACAAAGTTGCCAAACACATACATTGGAGAACAGACATCTTCTTTTACAAGTGATGCTGGGAAAATTGTGTCCATGTGCAGAAGACTAATACTAGATCCCTATCTCTTACCATGTACAAAAATCAACTCAAAATGGATGAAAGACTTTAATGTAAGACCTGAATCTTTGAAATTACTAAAAGAAAACACTGGAGAAACACTTCAAGATATAGGCACAGGCAATGGTACTGACCCAAGAACATAGGAGATCTTTCATATTGAATATGTAAAGAATTCAAAAAGTTAAACACCAAAAGAATAATCCAATCATAAATAGGCAAATGAAGTGACCACTTCAAATGAAGTACAAATGGCCAAAAAATACATGAAAAAAATGTTCAATGTCTTTAGCTATCAAGGAAATACCAATTAAAATTACACTGAGACTCCATCTCACTACAGTCAGAATGGCTATCATCAAGGAAACAAAAATCCACAAATGCTGGTGAGGATGAGAGGGGTCCCTAATATACTGTTGGTGGGAATGTAAATTAATCCAAGAAAAGCAATACAGAGGTGACTGAAAAAATTTAAAATAGAAATATCTTGTGATCCAACTATAGCATGGATCAACATCACCATAAAACAAATACTTGCATACCTATGTTTATCACAGAAACACTCATAGTAGCTAAATTATACAATCAGTCTAGGTACCTATCGTCAAATGATGGATAAAGAAAATGTCATGCATATATACACAATGGAGCTTTATTTAGTTATAAAGAACAAAATTGCTGTTTATAGAAAAATAGAATTTCATGTTAAACAAAATAAGCCAGATTCCGGAAGTATGACAGGTTTTCTCTCATATGGGGAATTTAGAGAATAAAAGGCATGAAAGTAAAAGTGGCACTATTAGGAATATGGAAAGGGATAAGGGGGAGGAAGAGGATTAGAAAGGATAATAGAGGGGGATAATAATGAAGTACACATGTCAATAAAAAAAATCAATCCTGGAGCCAGGTGAGGTGATGCACACCTGTAATCTCAGCAATTGAAAGCCTGAGGCAAAAGGACTGACACAAGTTTGAGGCCAACCTGGTCTACATAAGGGAGTTCCAGGCAAGCCTGGGCTACATGGCAAGATGCTGTCTCAAAAAACAAATAAACCAAACAAAAAAAAAAAATCAAACCTGGGGGTGGGGGAGTATACTAATGTCTGTCTTTACTTTGAAATGCATCACATCAGACACAAGATGGATAAATAAAGGGATAGGTAGACATATGGCAAAGCAAGTGTGGTAATATGTTAGCTGTAGAATCTAGATGGTAGAGATAAGAATATTCACTGTAAAATTCCTTCAAGTAGTCTGTATGCTTAGAAATTGTCATAATAAAATGTCAGGGAGAGAGTTTTTTAAAAAGTTAGGAAAAAAAACCAAACTCCCCAGCAAGAAAAACATCTTAGTAACAACTGCTTTCATCCTTTTTTCTGTATTTATGCATGTGGGTGGGTGTTTTATAAAATTAGGACAAAACACATATCTTCCTAGTATGAAAAAACATTTTACCAATTAAATATTCTTAAAAAATTGTGTTACAATTTGTTGAAACATTTTTTATCAGTTTTAGGTTGTTTTTTACTTCTATAAATAACACTTTGATGACATGAACAAGTAAAACATTTTACTTAGGGCCTTACAGCCACCTAATGCCTTTACCAAAAGGAAGTACTTACCAAGGCAATATAGCATTGTGGTTTAAGGTACATATCTAATACCACCACTTCTTATGCTGTTACCTTGGGTAATGTGCTACATCTCTCATATCTGTTTCTTCTTCTGAGCTCTGATGATTTTAACAAGATAGTACATAGGATGTGCCTGGCATAGTATTCGACACATAGCTAACTTCTAATTGCTAGGTGCCATTGAGTCACATCCAACTCACAGCAACCCTGTGTACAACAGAATGAAACACTACTAGATATTGTGCCATGCCCAGCACTATGTCTGACAGTGCTTCTCTGCTGGTATCGGTTTTTTACTGGCTGATTGTTTCAGAAGTGGGCTGTCGGGTCCTTTTCCCTAACTTCTGGTATATATTTACTAATATTATCTCACCCAGTTGTGGTAGTTGTGCACTGTGACAGCCACTTGAGGATATCTCTGACAAAGGAAATACTCAAGAAGACACAGCTGTCAGACATGGTGGTGCATGCCTACAATTCTGGCAATTTGGAAGGTGGAGGCAGGAGAATAGCAAGTTCAAAGCCAGAGGCAGCCTGTGTAACTTAGTAAGACTCTGTCTCAAATAAAAATAAATATGAGCTAGGGGTGCAGCTCAGTGGCAGAGTGCTTTCAAAGTATGCACAAGGCCCTTGGTGTAGTACCAGTACTGAAAAAAAAGACGTATCAAGAACTATAGTCATAATATGAACTCTGTCTAACTTGACTTAATATCACCGTTTCTTACACAATTTCAATCATGTAAGAGATGCTTAATAAAATCAAGCTGAATAAATGAGAGTGTATATGAATTATGAGAGAATAGATATATGGCTTTAATTGATCCAGGCATGAGACCAACTTCAACCTCCCTTGTAAGCTTTTCTCATTCTTGGAAACAGCTGAGTACATCTCTCCTTAGCCAAGGCTGTGTGGTATACCTCAAATGGGGGACCAGAGCTCAATGACTGGCTCCATGGCTAGCTAGTGGTATGTGTTTAGACCAAAACAATCAAGTATCTCCTATGAGAAAGCGGGGCAGAGCATGTCATTGTTTCCCCTTGTTCAGATGAGGAAACTGAGGTCCAGGGAAGTAAAATGATTTCTCCAAATCCTCTTTTTAAATTGTCTTCTCTTGCAGTCAGGCAAATGATCTCCACAGCTCTTTTCAGGCTCTAAGGGTCTTCCTGTGAAACCTTTCTTTCTGATCACTTTCAGGTTGCAAACAGGTTTCCACATCATCCTCATCATTAAGATACTGTCTTCTGTGTTTGCTCCTCTCCCCATTCCCTTGCCCTGAGCAGGCTCTGACAGGCTGAGATAAGGATTTTCAACAGCAGAGGGGGCTGCTAAGCCACATCCACCTTTCTCCAAATAAGGAAGCACACTGTGCCTGAGTACTGACTGAGATGCAGCTCGAGGTCATCATCACCCCATACTGAATTCTGCAAAGTCTCTGAGCTCAAAGCAGTACAAAATACTCTAGGGATCTTTAACATGAAATATAATCCAGGAGAAGCATGTCCCCTGTCCTCACCATGCCAGTAACAACTTCTCACCCCAGGAAAGCCCCTTCATGGAAATGTAAAAAAAAAATCTAGCTAGGGGTTCTCAAACCTGGCTGCACATCAGAAATCCCCAGGTTACTTTTTGTATATTTTTTGCAGTGCTAAGGATTGAACCCAGGGCCTTGCACATGCTAGACAAGCACTCTATTGCTGAGCTAAACTCCTAGCCCTGGGGTGCTTACTAAAAATACACAATTCAGTGCCCCATGCCAGCACTGGGGCACTGTGAAACCATGTGAAACCAGCATCTCCTGGGGTACACCTTCAAATCTAATATATCTTAATATTTCAGGAGTTTCTAAAGCAGTTGTTTGGGGGGAACCACTAAAGGAGATAAACTCAAAAGTTTTTTGGTTCTTTTTTATTCTAAGACAAGTAAATCAAAATGTATAGACCCCTCTCCTACTTCCATAAAATACTACTGTTTTTTTTGTTTTGTTTTGTTTTGTTTTTTTCTGGTGTACTGGTATTGACAGCCTACAAAACTATCTAAAGAATTTGGAGGCAGCACTGTCCTGCAGAAATACTACATGAGTTACAAATGAGAACCTCATATAGAATTAAACATTGTCTAGCAGTCATTTTTTTTAAAAATTAAAAGAAATAAGTAAAATTAATTTTGTTTGTTTGTTTGAAACAGGGTCTGTGTTGCCCAGGGTAGCCTAGAACTCGTTATGTAGACCAAGCTGGCCTCCAACATACATTGATCCTCCTGCCTCAGCCTCCTGAGTGCTGGGACTACAAGCATGCACTACCTCACCCAGCAGATTTTAGTAACATTTTACTTAATACAATATATGCAAAATATTATCAACTATTAATATAAAAATTATTATTAATGAGATGTTTTCCATTCTTTTCTTGTATACAAGTTCTTCACAATCAGGTGTGTATTTTATCTATACAGCATATGTAAATTCAGACTCAGCCCCATTTCAAATGCTCATTAGCCACCTGTGACCAGTGGTCATATGTGTCATACTAGCCAGCACTAGTAAGTCACAGTAATAGTATAGTCTAATCATCAATAAACAGTACCCACAACACACAGGGCATTGGAGGAGTCACGTTTGCAACATGGTTTTTATCACTGCATGTTGTTGTTGTTGTTGTTAGGTGCCGTCGAGTCGAGTCTGACTCATAGCGACCCTATGTACAGCAGATCGAAACACTTGCCGATTCTGTGCCAGGCAAACCATCTTATTTATGTTTAAGCCCATTGTTGCAGACACTGTGTCAATCCATCTGGTGGAGGGTTTTCCTCTTTTCCGTTGACCTGCCACTCTTCCAAACA
>VMDO01016173.1:0-48643 GCA_007922755.1 Pedetes capensis | reverse complement strand
AGTTTTAAAGTTTCTGATTTTATGTTGAGATCTTTTATCCATTTTGAGTTAACTCTCATGTATATTGAGAGATGCAGATCCACTTTCATTTTTTTGCATGTGGATGACCATGTTTCCCAGCACCATTTGTGGAAAAGGCTGTCCTTTTTCCAGTTTACATGCTTTGCTCCTTTGTCGAAAATAAGGTGGCTATAGGTGTGTTGAGGTATATCTGGGTCTTCTATTCTGTTCCAGATGTCTTTGGGCCTATTTTTGTGCCAGTACCAAGCTGTTTTTGCAACCACTGCCCTGTAGTATAGTTTGAAGTCAGGGATTGTGATTCCACCTACATTAGATTTGCAGCTTAAAAGTGTTTTGGCTATACGTGGTCTTTTGTGGTTCCATATGAATTTTTGGATCATTTTTTCTATTTCTGTAAAGTCTGTCAGTGGAATTTTAATGGGTATTGCATTAAATCTTCTCCTATGAATTCTCATCAAACCATATGCTTCTTTCATGATACTTAAGTTAGTACATAGGAACAACAAAGAGATTCACCCTCTTACCTACTAAAATCAAACACAGATCCCACACACTTGAAAAATAAAGAAATTAGATCATCTGTGTGTTGATATTCCTGAAAAATTAAAACTTCTGTATGATACAGCATTTGTACTTCTGGGTGTTTTATGGCATGGATGAAATGTCTCCCAGAGGCCATGTACTAAAGACTTGGTTGTCAGTTGGTGGCATTATTGAGGAATGGTGGAAACTTAAGGAGGTGGGACCTATTTGGAGGAAGTAGGTCACTGGTAGCATACCCCAGAAGGATATATCTTATTTCTGGGCCCTTCTCTTTTTGCTTCCTGGCCATCAGAAGGTAAGCAGCCTCCTTCACAACATGCTCCTGCCCCTGATGTTCTGCCTTACCACATTCTTAAAGGCAATGGAGCCAGCAAACCATGGACTAAATCCTCTGATACTGTGAGCCAAAATAAACTTTTCCATCTTTTAAACTGTTTATCACTGGTATTTTCTCACAGTGATAAAAAACTGACTAATACAGGGTATATAATAAAATGATATGAAAGCAGGAACTTGAATAGATATTTGTACATCATGTTCACAGCAGCATTATTCACAATAGCCAAAAGGTGGAAGCAATTCACCAACAAATGAATGGATACACACAGGTGTAATTCCTACACATACACACACACTTACAGGAGGAATATTCAGCCTTAAAATGAAAGAAAATTTTGATATATGGTAGACTTGAATCAAGCCTGAAGGCTTTATGAAACATGAAATAAGCCAGTAATAAAATGACAAATATGGTATAATCCCATGTAATTACATGAAGTACCTGAAGTATAATCCCACATAATTACATGAAGTAATCAGATTCATAAGACAGAAAGTGTAATGATCGTTACCATGTGCTGGCAAGAGGAGGAAGAGTGGGAGGGGTTATTGTTTAATGGGTTCAGAATTTTAGTTTGGGTAGATGAGAAAGTTCTGGAGGTAGATGGTAGTAATGATTACAGAACAATGTGAATGTACTTAAGGCCACTTAACTGTATAAATATGGTTAAAATGGTCAATTTTGTTATATATATTTTGCTACAAAAGATAATCTTAATTTATAAAATAAGCATAATAGCTTAGTAAACAAAAAGCAAAATATCTTCCAAGGATGAGGCCTGATTGACACTATTTCCCTAATAAAAAGATGTTCCACATCAAAAGAGATATTGGTCAGTAAAGAAAATTAGAAAGGATAAAGGCAAACAGCAGTGTATTTTTAGCACAATTGAACCCATGAAAAATATGACAGGTGTGTCAACTCATTTCTACTGCTTCCATATTTACCAAGCAATCTTTTGATTACAATTTGGATTTGGTCTTCATTATAATTTGATCAACATGAAGAAGATGGCCAATAAACTCAACTATCCTAGCTCACCTTTTATGATTATTTTTCATAAATTAACACATTAATGTATTAATGTTTTTTAAACAGCAATTTCTTAGCAGTTTGTGATGTCTGAATCATCCCAGAGTCCAGTCACTTCCAGACTTGACAAACCAACTTCAAGCCTATAAAAGAATCAGATATTGAAACCAAGTAATCACATCATGGTCCTGCTTGGCTGTGGATACATCTGTGGCAAGCCCTTCTTCAAGTAACTGCTCTCTCAATATGTAGTTTCTATTTTTATTTCCATTATATTATACTGCCTATATTATCTGTCTTCTGCCACAAGACTTACAGATCATTGAGGAGAGAGAATGGATCTTATCTTTTTAGCCCTAACAACTAATGAAGTTCCTAGCACAAGAGAAAAAGAAGTAAACATGATAAATAAAAGTAAAATCTAGCCAGGTGCACTGGTGGTTACGTATAGTCCCAGCTACTCTGTAGGCTGAGGCAAGAGGATTGCTTAAATCCAGGAGTTCAGGGACAGCCTGGGTGACATAGCAAGACCCTGTTTTAAAAAAAAAAAAAAAAAAAAAATCAAGCTAAAGTAGTATATCATTATGGAATGAGTATTGTAGAATTGCATTCTTCTAGATATACTTTTTCCTCTAGGTGTTACAAATGGTAAATTAGGTAACAGCCCAGACAAAGTGGGTTTAGATTCAGTTGCAACTCTTGATTCTAGTTAAAATTACAAAGATTAGTTAATTACAAAGATGTTGTGTTCAGAATGCTCATGAATGGTATTCTAACCATATACGATCAGTCTGAAAATACAGATAGGCCCCCAAAGAGCATCTTTTCCTCAATTACCCTCTCTAACAGTACAATAAGAAACATGGAAGAGGTATACCTTCTCTTGATAAATATATGGGGCTGGTATGTCCTTAACCAGTCAGGAGAAAAATAAAATCCCTTCCTAAAGTGTCCTAGAGTTCTACTATTTCACATAATGCAGCATTCAGACTCAACATTGGCCAAAAGTGGCCAGATAAGGAATTGACCCAGTGATAGTGAAACACACAAGTGGGATAACTCTTGATAGGAAATGAGAGTACTGGGATATATCTGCTGAATTTCAATTATAAGAAACATAATAGCAGATACGAAAGGTTTCATGTTGGGACTGGGTTCCAGGGTATGAGAAATAACTTCTATCATATGCAATCAAACTTATAACTAATTTTTCTTTATCTTTAGGTCCTAATTTTTTGCTTGTGGGAGGAGGGATCAACAATTCACCCTTAGGAAAAAATGAATTAATCTGTCTTCGGGTAGTAAAGAAAACAATTTCTAGAGCCAGACAGCTTCACTTGTAATCCTTGCTTTGCAATTACTAGCTGTGTGACTTGTAAATCATCCAAATCTCTTGACCCAGTTACCTGTAAAACAAGGACAGTATCTACCTCATGGGAGCTACTGTGATGATTAAATAATATACCACAATGCCTGGCTCATAAGTGGCACTTGATCATTATTACACATGAATAAAACTTTTGAAAAATTTAAGTTCCAACTAAAAAGACTATTCAATCATGTTGTGGTAATTATGCATTTATTTATATCTACCCCGAGGCTGTGGGGCTGGGTTTAGCTCAGTTGGTATAGTACCTGTGGCCCACTCCCAAAACAATCAGCCACTGAAAACCAGCCCACTCCCAAAACAATCAGCCACTGAAAACCGTAAAAAACAGCAGAGAAGCACTGACGTAGTGCCAGGCATGGCACAGTGTCAGGAAGTGTTTGGTTCTCCTAACCACAACAACCCCTAGGCTGTATACTCTGTGATAGGATTTGCTGTTGTTCGGTGTTATCTAGTCTGTGTTCGACTTGTAAAACAGGCAAGACACTATTGTTGTGCTTCTCTGCTATTCATAGGGTTTTCGACGGCGGATTGATTTTGGGGAGTGGATTGCCTGGTCCTTCTCCCAAGCCTACAGCACCTGGTGTTCCCAGGTGGTCTCCCATCCAAGTACTAACCAGGCCTGACCCTGCTTAGCTTCAGAGGTCTGACGCCACAGCGATACAGCTGCAAGCTAGATTTGGTGATGTTGTTGTTGTTAGCTGCTATCGAGTCGCGTCCGACTCATAATAGGGTTTTCAATGGCTGATTGTCTCGGGATCGCCTCGGGAGTGGATATCCACATCCTTCTCCCGTTTTTGCGGTGCTAGGAATCAAACCCGAGACCTGAGACTGCAGAGCGCGTTCTAGCAACTGAGCTAAATCCCAAATTTCCCTAAAATAGAAAGACAATCTGCCCCTTCTTTTTCTCAGTGCCAACCAAATGCTAGCCAAAGGCAAATAAACTTTTAGACAAATACAGCGTAATATGGAACTTAATGTTGTCAAACCTCAACGTGGTCTCCTGATCAGCCTCTGCCTGTGAGACCTTGTAAAAGTCTTGTTGCTGACAAATCTGTAAGAAATCCAAGAGCGCAAAGGCAATCCCTCAGTTTGCCTGTTGGTGGGGTGCCGCCCTCTAGAGCAAAAGCCGTCCTCGCTAGCGGAAGGGACGCAGCCTCGGTGCTGACGACATCACTTCCGGAGGGTCGGGGTCTGGTGCCCGGGAAAATGCGGTTGCTAGTGTTTTTGCTAAGGAAAGCAGTCTAGTAGTAGCTACTGTCGTTTGAGAGAAAGGTGGGTGCAAGTGTTCGCTTCTAGTCCCACCGATGCTTTCGCGCACCTGGAAAAGCAGTCCCAGTCCGAGTCCCTGGCCTTCTTAGAGGGAATAGAGAGGTCGGCGCTGCCCAAGCTTCCTGGTGCACTCGAGCGCCCTTGCAGGGAAAGGGAAGGGCATCTCACGGTCGGCCTCGCCCTTACTGTGTCTGCAAATCTCTTCCTCTGGAGGGCCGGTCTGAGCCGCTCTCCCCTAGTCCGCCCGCTGCGAATAGGTCGCTCTTAGCTAATCCTTCCTACTTCCGGTGCCTTTCACTGTTTTGTTGTTTGTGTTTGTTTTCCAGTGCTGGGGATGAGCCCAGGGCTTTGCGCGTGCTAGGCGAGCACTCTAGCACTGAGCCATGTCTCCAGCCTGCTGTTGTTTTGCACCTCCAGTTTTGACCATTGGTGTGGAAGGGAAAGAGTCTTCTTTGCAGTGTGAGAATACAAGGGTGCTTTATCCATGAACTGCTGTTATTTGGGGGGAGTTAGGAACAAACTTGCGGTAATAAACCTGTGGCTCAAAGTGGAGATTTAACGCCACAAATTAAGGATAAGATAGGTATTAGGTTGCAGTCGCTCCAGTCGAAATGTGTTTAAAATAAGCTTTATGAGAAGACTGTTGTTTCTAAGGGCTGGAGTTTAAGAGTGTTCGATTCCCAGCTCAAAAAAAAAAAAAAAAAAAAAAAGGGAGACAGACGCAATCTACTCCCGAAACAATCAGCCAAAGAAAACTCTTTGAGGGTCGCTGTAAATCGGACCCAACTCGAGGGCACTTAAGAACAATTGTTTCTAAACTAGAAGACTAAATCTTGGGGGAGGGGGGAGAGGGGTTAATAAACACTTGTTTTTGAACCCAGTGATTACATTTTATTTTGAAAAGTGTTTCCAGGAAATGCGAGGACTATCCATGCAACTAACTATTGTGCCATAATGTTAGCTGTTGTATAAAGAATAATGGTAAGAATGGCATGAAAATCACACTACAGGTTGACCATTCCTTATCCAAAGTGCTTGGGACTAGAAATGTTTCAGATATCAGAATTTTTGGATTTTGGAACATTAGCATATTTTTGAGATATCTTGAGAAGGGGACCCATGCAGAAACATGAAATTCGCATGTTTCATATATACCTTATACACGTAGCCAGAAGGTAATTTTATATAATAGTGTACCATAGCTGTGTTTCTACAAACAAGTCATGCGAGGTCAAATGTCGAATTTTCCGGTTGTGGCATCATTTCAGTGCTCAAAAAACTTCACATTTTTTGAAGTGTTTCACATTTTTGGATTAGGGATGGTTAACCTTTAAATACCAAAATATTTTGTATATGACTTCTCTTTTCCTTCTTGAAAAGCCTTATACTCATTCATACTGTTATTTATATTCACAAGTTGCTAAGGCCTTATAAAATTTTGGTGACTTAGGGTGACTTCTACAAATTTTCCTGTAATTCTATAAAACTGTATATTTAAAAAACCAAGCATTCATTATTTTAAGTGAATGAGTTAATCACCTATGTAAGTTCTAAATAATAAGTTTGTTTCTATAATTCTTTTCCAGGAATTATCTATAAATTAGTAAAAATGCTAACATTAAATAAGACAGCAGGACTTTATTTCAGACCATTAAAAAGGAAAGTTTATGGAGTTTTAAAAAGTTTTGATTTTCATCCTGGAACACGATTTGTTCATAGACTAGTATTGGGAATTGAAACCAGCTGTGATGATACAGCAGCTGCTGTGGTGGATGAAACTGGAAATGTGTTGGGAGAAGCAATACATTCCCAAACCGAAGTTCATTTAAAGTAAGTAGACATTTCTTTAATCATTTACACATTCTTTTGAAAAAGTAAAATGAAACCATTATTTTGTATTTATCATGTATAAAAGTTAATTTTTAAAAAATTTTTTTATTAGAAAATTTTAATGTACATCATAATGTGATTCATTTTGACATGCTTTTCATGGTGACAATTTTCATATATGCATTTTGATAAACATTATTCATATAGGTTACCCCTTACCCTCCCCTATGCTTCCCCCCCTCCCCCCTTTCCCGTCTAAGTTTCCCGTCCAAGTCTTCTCTATCTTTTACTTAGTAGTATTTTTCTATATGTCCTTGGGTTCCAGTTCTGTTTAAGATAGAAACTTTTCCTGTAGTGGTCTTTGTTTTTATCTTGTTATAAAAGTTAAATTTTAGGAGCTAAGTTCTTAATCCTTTGTGTAAAAGCTTCCAATAATTGCTATAGAAAACCTCAAACACCTCATCTTGGCTTTTAGGCTCTCCACAGTAAGGTCCCAACCTTTACTAATCCTGTTGCCAAAAGTAACTAAGCTCATTTCCAACTCTAATGTGCATCAATGATTTTCTCTGAATAATGATTTTTCTTTTTTCCACATGTATGTTTCATGGTCTCTACTGAAGCCCTTGGAAAGCATGATCCAACCTCTAGCCTATGCCAATCACTAAAAACAGAAACAGAAACAAAACAAAAATACCTTATTTACATTTTATAGAGAGAGCTTATGTAGGTAATTAAATGCTAAATACACTGTTGTGTTAAAGCTGAGAATTGTGTGCAAGTTCTATAAATTCAGATGCTTGCAGAGGACCATCAGACAGGTTATGTTAATAAGTGAGCTAGATATAAAGTGAGAAATATCTGGAAGTCACTCAGCTCTAGCCAATTGTTATAATGCAGGAATGTAGCACTTGTGTCATTGGATCATCAGAATTTTCAAGAGAAAGTGGAAATCTCCACATTTTAAAAATTACCTAATTCAAAATATATTGAAATATGCCACTAAACCATCAATTTACAAAATCTGAATAGTGAAAAAGCCAGGTATTTTTGGAGTTACAGACTGGTATTTGAATCCTGAATCAGGCACTTAGTATTGGCTCTGTGATTTCAGGCATGTTTTTCATCCTGATTCTGTTTTCACATCAATAAACAGAAATAACACCTGCTTTAGAGGATTAGATATAGTTTATGTGATATAGTTTATGTAAGCCTCAAACAGTAACATACTATGTAAAAGGGACTATGGTGGGTGTTAATAAGGCCAGTGAAGTACTATAACATCCTTTCTTTCAAGAAGCTTAACCTAATCAGAGACATGATGTATAGACCCACAGGAAAGCTAGCAGTGCAAGGCAGCATAAAGTAAGTGTCAAACAAGTCATGCAAACCGTTAACATAGTTATCATGCCATGGGCCTTTTGGTTTTTTACTCAGTGCATTTAACTTTTGAACTTGTAAAGGCCAACCCTGAGCAAATTACCTAAATTAGGTATTCCCATCCTGTTTGTTCTATATCACCATACCCTGTGTATTTTCTTTGTAATCCTTTTTACAATATATGTATTTGTTTGCTCATTCATAATCTTTCCCAGAATAGAATGTAAACTCCATGGTGACTGGGGCCATGTCTATGTTAATCACTATGCCATACGCACTGCCCAGGATGATGTCTGACACAACACAGGTCCTCAGTAGCCTTGAAAGATAGTTAGGCCTTCAATGAATGGAGATAGAAAGAATATTGTAGTCTGAGTGAGCACTGCCAGCAAAGATAACAAAAGTTAGAAAGTATTGGACAGACATTCCATTTAGCTGGAGCATAGGTTACTTGAGGGAATACTGGGCAAATATGATTTGGTGGTACCATCCACACAGCATTGAGACCAATGCACAATTTTCTGTACCCCCATTTTCTTATCTATAAAGTAGGAATAACAATGGCATGTAACTTATAATATTGTGAAGATTAAATGTGATTCTCGTTTTAAAAATATGAATTCTTTTAAAGCATTCGGCACAGTTCTTTACAAACAGCAAAAACTCGATAAAATGTAGCTGTTAGTAACAACAGCACTGTTGCCACTATCAAGAAGACAGATAATAAACTAATCATTGCAAAACCATGTGGAAAGTACAACAATAGATTTCTTGGTAGGGTAGACCCTTCTTCCAATCCAAAAACCTGAAGGACATCTTTCACTTACCCCTCACCACTCCACATCCAAACAAGTCATCCAGTCATAGTGAATCTACCTCCCAAATATTTCTTGAAACTTTTCTGTCTCTTCTCACCAACTTTGCTCAATCCCTTACTGACTCTTGCCTGAACTCTTGGCTATAACTTCAAGGCAAAATAGTTTCCCTAGCTGTGTATTAGCTTTCTTCTTAATCACCCACACTTTGTACTTTGTACTAATTATGATGAGAGTATGTTCTCATTATTAATTCTTTGAAAATAAGGCCATAGTGATACTCATTTCTTATCTGTAGTGCTCTTGACATTGGGAGTGACCATCCACTGTCCTATGTGGACCAAACTATCACAACTATCAACTCTGAGCACTGGAATTCTAAACCTTATTTTAGGGTTGCAAGCTACCTACTGTCCTGGTATGCCCTTGAGTGTAGTGCATTTAGAAATAAACTCATCATTTTCACAAAACAGTCTTCATGTTTCTTACTGTATTTCTTCTCCCCTAGTCATCCTAGCCAACTTTCTGAATCATCTTTGATACCTTGATCCTCCATATCCTTATATACAGCTTTCAGGTCTCTCTATTCCTTTTTTTCCATTCCTGCAGTTACCTAATTTAAGATGTAATCACTTTACACAAATATTTTTGCAGTAATCTTTTTAATAGTCTCACTATCTGCAAGATTAATTTTCCTACAGTATTATTTTATCCTGTCCTCCTCTTGTCCACAACTTCTTTAGAATGCCTTACAAGATTGTTTGTTGATTTCATTTATCAACAAACAAATCCATGTGAGTTTTGTGCACAAGTTTGAAAAGTCAGAAAAATTACCCCCTTAATCACTTCATATTGAGGTATCATAATGTGCTGCATTATAAAGTACACAATTTGAACATACTTGACATAATCGTATTTTCAACTATATAATGATTCATTTGGAACCATGCTTTCAGCTATAACATATTGTCATTTTTCTTCTTTTGTTTTTACAATCTTAAAATTATAAAAAGCTGCCTTTTTGTTTCTTTTAGAACAGGTGGTATTATTCCTCCGGTAGCACAACAGCTTCACAGAGAAAATATTCAACGAATAGTACAAGAAGCTCTTTCTGCCAGTAGAATCTCTCCAAGTGAACTTTCAGCAATTGCAACTACTATAAAACCAGGACTTGCTTTAAGCTTGGGGGTAGGCTTATCATTTAGCCTGCAGCTGGTAAACCAGTTAAAAAAACCATTCATTCCCATTCATCATATGGAGGCTCATGCACTTACTATTAGATTGACGAATAAAGTAGAATTTCCTTTTTTAGTTCTTTTGATATCTGGAGGTCATTGTCTGTTGGCCGTGGTCCAAGGAGTTACAGATTTTCTGCTTCTTGGAAAGTCTTTGGACATAGCACCAGGTGACATGCTTGACAAGGTGATTATTTGAGAATTAATTTCTCCTTTTTAAAATTCTTTTTTGGTTATAATATCTTTCAATTAAATAGAACTAAATGCACTACTACCATTCATGTGGACTGGGGTTTAGCTCAGTTGGTAGAGTGCTGCTTTGCATTCTCTGAGACACAGGTTCAATGCCTAGCACCACAAAAACGGGAGAAGGACTGGCAGTCTACTCCTGAAACAATCCCGAAAACAATCAGCCATTGAAAACCCTATGAATAGCAGAGAAGCGCTGACATAGTGCTGAGCATGGCACAGTGTCAGGGAGTGTTTCCTTCTGTTGTACAAAGAATTGCCATGAGTCAGACCCTACTTGACAGCACCTAACAGCAACAACCACCATTCATGTATTTGGAATGATACCTTATTAGACTGAAAAATGCATGTATAGTAACAAATAGTAGTACAGAGGGCTGGGTGTGGTGGCACATGCTTGTAATTCCAGCACTAAGGAGGCTGAAACAGGACTATCTTGAGTTTAAGGGCAGCCTGGGCTACATAGTAAGACCCTACCTCAAAAAAACAAACTAAAAAACAGTATGTAATTTTATAATTCTTTCATACTCATTGTAATAAAATAGAGGTTCCCATCCATGCATAAGGCTTAAATTATAGCTGCAGCTATATATTTAGTCAAATACCATATGTGAAAGAAAGTGCTTTATAAACTGTAGTCTATTGCAAAAATATAAAATAACAAGATATATAAAGATTAACATGAGTAAATGTACACAATTCTGTGATCAAATTGCATAATTACTAATACCACAGATAAACAGATTTTCTTTTGCTTTAGAGTACTACTACAGAGCCTCCTGCCATATATTTAAAGAAAACATGTTGCCAATTGCTGAAATGATAGAAAGAAAGAATAGAGCATGTTCTTATTTTTTAATTTCATCATTAAGCACTTATTATCAATGTCCAACCAATTTTCTAATTCCAATATAAGAGAAAAACTAGCTGGGTGCAGTGGCACACACCAGTAATCCCAGCGACTCAGGAGGCAGAGACAGGAGAATCGCAAGTTTGAAACCAGAGGCAGGCTGCTTAACTTAGCAAGACCTTATCTCAAAATAAAAAGTAAAAAAATGGGCTGGGGGTGTACCTCAGTGGTAGAGTGTTTGCAAAAGGCATACTTGAGCCCCTGGGGTCAATCCTCTACTACCAAAAGAGAAAAACTAGGTAGGCAGTGATTGGCAACTACTGATCAGGTCGTTATAAGGAACAGGGTTGTTTATTTTAGGGAAATCAGACATAGTCCATATTTGTCAAAGTATGCCATATCTTATTCATTCATGGTTTTTAAAGTAATTTTTCAATTTATTTCCTTTGCGTCTTTTGGTTTAAAATGTGTGATTTATGACTCATTAAAAATGTATTTTTGTTTTTGATAGGTGGCAAGAAGACTTTCTTTAATCAAACATCCAGAATGCTCTACCATGAGTGGTGGAAAGGCTATAGAACATTTGGCCAAACAAGGAAATAGATTTCATTTTGATATCAATCCACCCATGCAACGTGCTAAAAATTGTGATTTTTCTTTTACTGGACTTCAGCATGTTATTAATAAAATAATAATGCAAAAAGAAAAAGAAGAAGGTATATTGCTAGTTAGTAAAGTTGGACAGATAAATATTCCTGGCTTGTGCCTAAAAATACCTGCTCATTTCTGCAGGTATTGAGAAGGGGCAAATCCTGTCTTCAGCTGCAGACATTGCTGCGGCAGTACAGCATGTAACAGCATGTCACATTGCAAAAAGAACACACCGTGCTATTCTGTTTTGCAAGCAGAGAGACTTGTTATCTCAAAGTAATGCAGCACTAGTAAGTTTTGTCATCTCACCTTCTAGTAAGAGTATACTTTGCTGTTGTTGTTAGGTCCCATCAAGTCAAGTCTGACTCATAATGATCCTATGTACAATGGAATAAAACCCCACCCAACACTGTGCCAGGCCCACTACTATTATCAGTGTTTCTCTGCTCTTCTTAGGGTTTTCAGGGACTGATTGTTTTGGGAGTGGGCTGCAATATCCTTCTCCTTAGGCAACACCACCCGGTATTCCCAGGTGATCTCCCATCCAAGCACTAACCAGGCCCAACCTTGCTTAGCTTCTGAGATCTGATGGGATCAGATGCCAGGGTGTTAAGTCTGTAGACAGTATACTTTGTAGTGTGGTACTTTTTCCCCCAAAATTTAATTGACTGTGTGTTTAGGATGAAAAGGTCTTTATCCCATATGTTGGCCCTGGCATTGTGAAATTATGCAGAATAGAAAAGATTAACAGCCATTTTGAGTACAGATCTGGCACCTCTGTGGGACATCTGTACAGCCTGTGTAACAAAAAGTCCAAGACCACATCTCTTTGAAATTGAAAAAGGGTTTACAAGAAAGATACCAAATGCAATAATTTTCACATTTTGGATAGGTAGGCTGATATCCTCCATCCTTCAACAAAGTCTTATTTAAATATGCTTAGAAGTCTTGATAATCCTTCTGTTTAATGTATCTTAAATCTTATTGTTTGAAAATTATAATGTAGAAAGTGGTTAAATGGTGGTAATTTGTAAAATGAATACTGAATGAATATTTAAAATAATGATTTTTTAAGAGTTATATAGTACAATGAGAAAAATGCTTAAAAGTAAAAAAAAAAAAGTAGGATCTAAAGTATTAGTGTACTGTGATTGCAGTCATTACAGAAATGTTTAGAAAAAAGATTGGAAGAAAATATACAACAATGTGCCAGAGGCCATGGCACCTGCCTGTAACCCCAGCAACTCAGGTGGCTGAGGCAAGAGGATTGTGATTTCAAGGCCAGAGGGAATCTGCTCAACTTATCATGTCTCAAATAAATAAATGAGGGGCTAGGGGTCCAGTTGTACAGCACTTATCTGGCATGCATGAGGACCTGAGTTCAGGTAAAAAAAAAAAATGCTAGTAGTGATTATATGCTAATATTAAAATTAGTAGTGATTTTTTTCATCTCCAAATTTTTATTATGTACAGAGGGTACCAAAAAAATATGTATACATGTTGGAATGCAAAGTTCTTTGACTGTCCTGCCTGTCATGTGGTGGCGCTAGCATTCATTTGATTAATGCTCAATGCAATATCATGCTGCACATTGCTATTGTAATTTGAAAAGTAATACATAGATAACATCTCTTAAAATGTGCACATTTTTGACAGTCCCAGTATTTATATTGCTTCCCCATTATGTACTCCAAAATGTGATAGTTTCTTCTTGTATAAGGCTAGTATTTTCCCAAGTTTAATTAGTAGCTTGCCTCATCCATATGTGATAGTTATTAAGGTTGGTCTTTTCAATTTCTTCAGGTTGTGTCTGGAGGTGTTGCAAGTAATGTGTATATCCGAAGAGCTCTGGAAATTGTAGCAAATGCAACACAATGTACATTGTTGTGTCCTCCTCCCAGACTGTGCACAGATAATGGCATTATGATTGCATGGTAAGGCACAAGATATATATGCTTCACTCATAATCATGTAAATAGCAACTAGCATCTCATCATACTAAATCTTCTTCTTTTAAATCTTGGGGCTACTGATTTTATTTTAATGATTTTTATTTAGGAATGGTATTGAAAGATTACGTGCTGGCCTGGGCATTTTACATGACATAGAAGGCATCCGCTATGAACCAAAGTATGTATTACCATTTATAATCTTTATACAGGTTACATTATAAAGCCAGAGGCTAGATTTTGCTCTTATGTATGAAGTTTTCATTGACATTGACTTGAAGGAAAATGACATTACTTTTTTTCATGAATCTATTTGAGAAATATTTTTGAGAAATAGTGGAGAGATAAGGAATATTTTTATTACAGAATCCAATTATAAAAACTTTGACAAATCATAGGTATGTTAGAAATAGGCCATGGTTAGGGGTGGTGCATTCCTGTATTTGGGATCAGAATGGAAACCATCTCCATGGCCTGGACTTTTACAATGTCAGTCAGATCTCATGACCAGCAGTGTGCTAGGAAACTTAAGAAAAACATGCAGAAAGCATTCAGATGTGAGACTGAGTTGTGATTATGCCCTCACAGGGACTGGTGGGAAGTGGCCAAAAGATAGCTGTTTACCTCAATCCTTTTCTCCTCACCCAAATCAAAGTTCCAATACCACAGTTTTTTTATTTGCTATTAAGTCTGATCTACATTAATTCTGGAACAGTGAAGGACAATTTCATATTCTGACGTAATTGTGTTTTGAACATTGTTTCCTCTGGCATTTTAAAACTTGTTAGCATTATAGCCTGTAAGTAGACACCACAGACTGTTGATGCTGGTTGTGAATGAACAGAGATGTCAGTAGTGTCTGAAAGCCTAGACTCGAATAGATACTAGCTAACTAGTTGTGCCCTCTTGTGGTAGTGTTGAGGCTAGAGAGGATGGCTTTATCAAGGCTGGGAACAGGTCAAAGACTTATCTTAAGCAATATCATAGAAAAGCAGAAATCAGAGGTTAAAATTATTTACTGGAGAAGAATAGAAAAAGATGGGAGGAGCTAAGATTTCTCCATCCAGTAGTAGCAAAGAAAGATTGAAAAGTGGCAAGCCAGATTTTGAAACCTTACCTGGGAAATTACTAAAATGTAAACAGATGCAGGTTTGACCTTAACTATGTGCTAAGATATTTTTACCACTTTAGCTTTGTAAAACATGAGGCATCTTCTGTTATTTTTATATTTCATTTTAAGGCTTAATGGGGTTTTTTTGTGGTGCTGGGAATGGAGCTCATGGCTTTGTGCATGCTTAGGCAAGCACTCTACCACTGAGCCACATTCCCAGTCCTGATACTAAGTTTTTAACTTATTAATTTATAGTACTTGAGAGGAATATAATTCTTTCAAAAACATCTCAAAATTTAGATTTCCTACTAAAATAGTGTTCATTATCCTAGTTTGAGATTCCACTGTATTTGTATATATATAAGAACCATTACCATATATGAATTATACATTAGATATTTATACTGTTTGTCAGAACTCTGAGCAAATCATGTGCAGAACTAGTGATGGATCATGAAGCAAGTTTTGAAATAATATGATTTGTCTTATTATAATGCAGATGTCCTCTTGGAGTAGATATATCAAAAGAAGTTGGAGAAGCTGCCATAAAAATACCACGATTAAAAATGACGATATGATTTTTGCTTTTCAAAAAAGGTTCTAAAGGTAGTATTTCAACATTAGAAAATTGTTGATAAGGGAACATGTGGAAATGGTCAATACTTACAATAGCTATACATTTTTGATATTAAATTGATGTATAAGTATCATAGAATTGGTTAAGAAACATAATTTAAAAGAAACTTTGCCAGGTGCAGTGGCGCATGCCTATAATCCCAGCGGCTCAGGAGGCGGAGGCAGGAGGATCACAAGTTCGAGGCCAGAGGCAGTTTGTGTAATTTAGCGAGACCCTGTCTCAAAAAAGTAAAAAAAAAAAAAAAAAAAATAGGCTGGGTGTGCAGCTCAGTGGTCCAGCACTTGCAGAGCATGCAAGCACAAGGCCCTGGGTTCAACCCCCAGTACCGCAAAAAAAAAAAAAAAAAAAAAAAAAGAAAGAAACTTTGTGAATTTACATTTTATATTTGGATTTGCATTTTACATCTTTAAATTTGAATTCACAGAAAAGTTTATTTTCTGTGGATGTTAATAAGTACATAAAATTACGGAAGAAATTTTAACAAAATCTTCCTGCTATCACAAACATTATAAAATAGGTATATGCATAATTAATGTTTTGAAAATTTCGAAGTTTAAAAATTGTTATGGGTGCTGTAATCATGTATGTCAAAATTCAGTTCAAGATATAAATAAAACTACAGATAAAGTGGCCTGTAGCCATACCACTGTGGCATCCTATCCCGTCAGATCTTGGAAGCTAAGCAGGGGTGGGCCTGGTTAGTGCTTGGATGGGAGATGGCCTGGGAACACCAGGTGCTATAGGCTTGGGAGAAGGACCCATCAACACATTCCCAACAAAAAATCTGCCATTGAAAACCCTATGAATAGCAGAGAAGCACTATCAATACTGTTTCGCCAGTTGTATGTAGGGTCCCTATGAGTCAGATACTGACAACAACAGATAAAGTGAGCAAATTCTAGAAGCCTCCATTATCTTTAGATCTTTCAGACTTAGCCATAAGGAAGGAAAAGAAAGGAAGGAAAGGAAGAAAGAGAAGAAAAGGAGGAAGATTGAACTTTGTATTGGCAAGCATGCCAAAGTTATAGTACATTGAAGAGGCAGGCAAGTTGTTGAAACACGGTCTATATATCTGGAGGCTTTTCTTACACTTAACTTTTAAAAAGAAAGAGGAAACAGAGTAATAAAAATAATCTTTAAGGTGTAGGGAATATTCTTTTGGAGAAAAACTGTAAGTTGTACAGGTGGCAAGATGGTCTGGTTAAGCCAGGATACTCAGGAAATACCTATGATTGAATGCAAAGAATCCTTGATCCTCAACTTGAAATTAGTTTTAATTATTGTCTTGATCCTACCTGAAGACAGTTTCAAAATTTAAAAGTCGTTCTTTAAAGGCTTGTGTTTTATATCTACAGAGGCTTAATGTTTTCACTGATATAAAGTCTTATCCTTAATGGTGCTAAGTAAATAATACAGTTTCTTATTTGATTTATTTCTTTCTTTCTAGTATAAAACTTACCATTTTCCCCCTGGTATTCTTACATTATAGTCCATCAGAAAGTTGACTCAGAGCAGTTGATATAATTTAAGCTTGAATTTAAAGATTTAAGAGATTTCTTATTTTGCAGTTTTGCAGTGGTTAAGAACATAGGCTTTGGGCCATGTGAAAGGCCTGAGTAGGTGTGATTATGATCATCACCACCAGTATTGCAGTGTTAAGGCATGTTGGATAAATTACTACCTATTTATATAAGGAGTTTGATGCTATTGCAGCCCAGGTAGAGAATGAATTATAGCAAGACCTTCAGACTATATGGAGGCAATTGAGCTAAGTGGATATAGAAAAGGGCTGGAGGTGGGAGGAGGTTTAAAAAAAAAAGTGAAGCCCAGTTTGCATTTCTATCACATCTGTCTACTGCTATAAAATGGGAGGAGCAGACATACACCAAAACTTGCACCTAATTCAAATGATGTCAGACCGACTGGCTTTCTTCCTTCCTCTCTCCTTTCCTTCTTTCCTCCTTTCCTCCCTCCATCTCCTCCCTTGCTTGCTTGCTTCCTTCCTTCCTTCCTTCCTTCCTTCCTTCCTTCCTTCCTTCCTTCTTTTTCTCTTTCTACCACTGGGTGTACTCTCAGCCCATTTTTTTAGTTGTTTATTATTATTATTATTATTATTATTATTATGAGCTGGGATCTTTCCCTCAGCTACCCAGGCTGCCTCTCCTCTTGATCTTGGGGTCCTCCTGTCTCTGTCTCCTGAATCCCTGGGATTGTAGGCATGTACCACCGTGCCTGGCTTCAGATTTTATTTTTAATAAAATATTTTAAATGTATATATTGCAGGTTTTAGAAGCCTCACACATTTGTAATTTTTATCATTAAGTATCTTAAGATATTATAATGAGTATTGACAGGTGAGCTATTTTGAATCAGGCCTCTTTAACACAGCATTCCAATTCAAAAATATTTCTAATTCTTGGGATATGTATATATTAGTTACACTGTTCTTGTCAGTTGATAAATCTTAGTAGGTTTAAGCACAGGCATTCTATTATAGAAATTCTACTTATTTTTTGAAATAACAGCTCTGACCTGATGTTAAATTCCAGTAGACATGCTAAATAAAATTTGTTTAATATCAATATTAAGAACTTCGATCCAACCAAAAAAGAGACCTTCCATTTTAAAAGAGTGCTCATTTATTTGTATTTGACCATAATTTAAAATTTTTAATTAAAAAAGATTGCTCAGGAAGCCTTTTGTTCTAAAATGCCTTTTTTATTAGCCTTCTGCAGGCTCTGGGTTGGCCTTCTGTTCATGTTTTCCAAGCTGGTTCAAATGTACAATTCTTGGTCTTGATACATTTATGATATCTGATGAGATTCCAGATGAAAAAGAAAAAATATTATGGAAAACGTTGGTCTTTTTTGTTGTTTTGAAGAGTCCCATGAAGTTGGTTACAGGAGGTATTAAAGTCAAAGAATCTCTTGGTTGAATTTTAGGTTTTGCTTTCCTTCTGTGCTCTTTCCCTAAAAGTTAGAATGCCACAATTACATGTTTCTCAAGCTTAAGGGCCCTAGGTATAATCTCATTCCTATTTTCTATACCTAACTGAAACATACTAAAACAACAGATCAGTAGTATCTAGATTTGTAGATGCCATAGATCAAAAATTCATAGGGACCAATATATGGTTTGCCAACTTTTTATTATGCCAACTTGGCACCAATAAAAGAACAAATTCCAACTACATCAAACATCATTTTGTAAATCAAGGATATTTTAACATCAAAAGACAGTGCTAAAGCATAATCTGTATCAAAATATCATTATCAAAATGAGACTTGACATTGAATGAAATTAATTTTATCAGAAACTTCCTATATTGTACTTATTTTTTCTTTTTACCACAAACCTATGTAAAACTTGATCAGACTATTACTGATAGACTTTTTCAGAAACCAGTATAAAAGTGAAGAGTGGGACTGACTTCATCCTTTCATGCAAATTACTCTTATATTAAAGAAGCTATGGAAAAGAAACAGATCTTCTGCCCAGATATTCAGAAACAGAGCCTCCACACATACTTAGCTTTCCTCAGGTACTCTCTGAATAAATGAAATCTATCCTGTCATTTTACTCTCTCCTTGTTCGCTCCCTTTCTGTTTCTGACTCCAGCAAACTGATCTTGACATCTGAATGGTTCTATCCTTGATTTTGACTGTACGACAGTATACCAAGTAAAACTGATTTTGGAGCCAGGTGCTGTGGCAGATACCTGTAATTCCAGCTACTCAGGAAGCTGAGGCAGGAGGATCACAAGTTTAGGGTCAGAGGCAGCCAGCACAACTTAGTGAGTCCCTGTCTCAGAATTTAAAAATAATAATAATAATAATAATAATAATAATAATAATAATAACGGGACTGAGAGTACAACTCAGTGGTGGATCACTTGCCTAGCAGGCACATGAACTTGGGTTCAAGCCCCAGTACTGAAAAAAAAAAAATCCACCTATTCTGATCCTACACTAAACTTAGCAGATGAACAAACATATATATGAAATTAATAAGTAATTTATATTCCCTACTAAATGTCTAATAGGAATGAGCTCTAGACTCTGGTTTCCTAAGACCTAGGCCATTCAGCTGTCGTCCATTATGTATAAATGTTATTTATGTATGTTATTCATGTATTATGTATAAATATTATATATGTACATAATGTCACCCATTATGTATAAAACTTATAAAGTGTCAATGGAAAACGTCTCTGCTCTAAGAATTTATAGATAGACAAGTTGTGTGTGAAACAGAACATTACTTAAGTTATACTTACATGCTGTTTAAATAATAACATTTCTATGCCTGGCTTGAGAAGAAGCAAAGAAAGAGGAATCTCAGACAAGTGATATTAATAGAGAAGGCCTTAAAATAAATGATAAGCATGCGCTTATAACCAGAATGGTATTTTAAGTATATAAAATTATAAAAGAGAGCTTTATAGGTAAGCTTTTTTATCTGTTAAAAAAAAAAAACACTTTTATGTGGTTGCCTCCACATATTTGATTTTTAGAGATGTAACACAGAATTTAAATTGCCTGGGCTAGAAGGTATTTCAGAAATAAAAGAAAAACTAATTACCTTTTTTAAAAACAGGAATTATGGATGGTCCTCCATTTTTCTCCAGACTGAAAGGAAAACATTTTAATCAAATAACAAATGAACACATAGTGCACCCAGAAAAATATATGAAGAGATATGAAGACACTCCAGGTATCATATTCAGTGCCTAATTTTATACATGTATGAAACTACTCATTCTAACTATAGGTACTGTATATTCAGTCACTTACTTACTCCCAACAGTTGGAACATTAAATCTGCTTGAAGTAATGGGAAGAAGAGACCTTTAAGCTGGATTTTGACGAAAACAAATTTGAAAAAGGATCACATTTTCCAATTTGCATCAAGTTGCAAATAACTAACTGTGGAAATCATTGTGTAAAACGCTACTTACATTATTTGTCCCAAATTAAAATTATTTTTGAACCAATAAAAATTATGTAATTTTTTATTACTAGGGAATCAGTTTTCAGTTTTTCAGAGGATTAAAATAACTTTAAAGATGTACTCATTTTTCTGTATACTTCAGATTGATTTATATAACCATAATACACTACTGGATCCTATTCCCTGCTATTATCATAGAGTTAGTAATATATTTTGAGTAGTTCTTTTCCTATATATGAATATTGCTACTTGGAGAGAAGATTTATAATTTGGCTCCATCTGTAGAAGAGAAAATATGCCCATAGTAAAGAGAGTCTCTGCTTCCTCTCCCTTTTCAGAGACTTGAATTCATGATGAAACTACAACATTGACACTAAGTCCTCTAAACAAATGCCAGGCGAACTTTACCATAACTCCAACCACTGGGTCTGGTTTAGTCCTTTTTCCATCCTGGAATTTTGGTCTAGCTTTGAAGTTAAGGTCATGGCGATGTTCCTGCTTGGCTTAGAACTCTCAAATGTACCTCTAGTCTAAACAAAAATGGCACCTGCATCAGACACGGAGTTAACCAGTCCCTTCCCAACTTCTAAAATGTAGATAATCTTGTCCACACAAGATCCCCAAAGTCTGGTTGTATTTTTGCCTGCACACACAGTTCTGGTGGTGAATTAAAACAGGCTTTGCACTGGGCACAGTGGCATGCTTCTCTAGTCCAGACTACTTGGGAGGCATAGGGAGGGAGATTGTGATGTTGAGACCAGCCTGAGCAGCACAGCAAGACCCTGTATCAAAAATAAATTGGGGGCTATGGAGTGCCCCTGTGATTGGGACAAGGGAGGAATGCCTGGGATTGGAGGAGGCAAGTCTTCAGCAGGTCAGACTGGGACAGTGCCCACACCTTGATGGGGCTGGATAGGGATAATCTAT
The DNA here is from genome assembly GCA_007922755.1 of Pedetes capensis. NCBI lineage: Eukaryota > Metazoa > Chordata > Mammalia > Rodentia > Pedetidae > Pedetes > Pedetes capensis. Next base: position 27,467 of record VMDO01016173.1, on the reverse strand, counting down.
AGCTTTAAGTGTCTTCCACACAGGAAGATCTCTGCCCCCTGGGGCTGAGAGATCCCAGCCTTCCCCAAGCTGCAGGATATTGAGGTACCAGCCAGGTATCTTCCCACAGAGGATGTGTGGTGGCACAGGGCAATGAGTTCCTGCCAGTAACAGAAACTGATGTGACAGAACTGGCTGAACTGGGGACCCTCCTGGAAGAAAAGGATAAGTGGGTAACTACCAACCAACCAAAGCTGAAGAAGAGCAAGCATGCCTAACGGCGAAGGAGGAAGAGGAGAAGGTGCAGGTACTGATGCTTCTCCAGCAGACCCACCACACCATGGAAAAGATGGAGGAATTCATATGTAAATTTTCAGAGGGGTGCTGAAAGGTCATCTTGTATGATGTATTTCCTGACTAGCTGAAAGGCAGTGACCACCTGCTATGGCCATAGACCACCTATGTAGTCCTTTCAGGCTTGTTTCAAGAGCATCTTCTGTATCCACATAGAACATCTGGACCCATCTAATTAGTTTTATTTATGCTGTTTCTCTTTTTGGGAATCCTGACTATGCTCAGACCAAATATGTACTTCATAGTCCCTGTACATAAGAAGGTAGTTTGGTGGATGTTCTTTTTGGGTGCGATACTCTGCTTCTGCTTTTCTTGGTACTTCCACACCATCTATTGTCGTTCATTGAAAATCTCAGACTTCTCCAAACTGGACTATTGAATGATTGCTCCACTGATTGTGAAGAGCTTTGTCTCCTGTCTCTGTTTCCCTTTACTGTTCCTACAGCCTTGGCTCATCTACCTCTCCATATGCATTTCTGCCATCATTGTGGGACTAGTTTCCATTCCTAAGCAACAGTATATGAGGAGTGTCCCTGTACCTACAATGCACTTCACTATCGCTGAGGGCTTTGTCAGGGCACAGTGTACTGGAGGGGCTGGTTCTTTTTCATTGCTGTACGTCACTATACATAGCTGAAGCTGGCCTTTATGCTGCTCAAATTCCTCAGCACTTCTCGGAGAATTTGATGTATGCTTCCAGTCTCATCAGATTTTTCACATGGGAGTGGCAGCAGAAGCTTTTGTCCATTTGTATGGGATTCCCAACCTTCAAGAATTCCATTATGGGCCTGGCATGGTGGCGCAAGCCTGTAATCCCAGCTGCTCAGAGGCGGAGGCGGGAGGATCGCAAGTTCGAGACCAGAGGCAGTCTGCGTAATTTAGCGAGACCCTGTCTCAAAAAGTAAAAAAAATGGGCTGAGGTGCAGCTCAGTGGTCCAGCACTTGCAGAGGATGCAGGCGCGAGGCCCTGGGTTCAACGCCCAGTACCGCAAAAAAAAAAAAAAAAAAAAAAGAATTCCATTATGGCCTAGAAGGTGGCTGTACTGATGACAACCTTCTTTGAGATTTCCCACCTGAGGAGTGCAGGAGGAACTTCCTAAGATCTTTTTAAAAAATAACTACTTTGATGAAGTGAAAGAAGAGTCTGAGTTGTCTGTTCCTAGGAGAAACCTAAGAATTCAGTACCAATCAAGCTTCAGCTCACTTTCAAAGCCATCATGCAATAAACTTTTCCATTTCCTCTCTACAGCTGGGAAGGTGCGGGATGGTCAGCACCCCCCCTTGTCACCTTGTCAGTAGTCACCCTCCTTGGCAAGGCAACTACAGGTCCCCACAGAGACAGTACTTTGAAGCTCACATTGAGATTTTAGTCCCTTTGCCAACCATTTTGGGAGAAAATTAAGGACTAAGATTCCTCACATTTTTTTTCCTCTGAAAGAAAACACCCCATTCTTTGTAACCTGGTTATCTATTTTTGGATATCCATTTTTGTGGCAGACTTTTCAAAAACAATTATAACCTGATTCCATCTTCCTAGGGCCTTGATCTGTTTACATAGCAGGCAGAATAAAGCCACTAAATTTTATACTCAGCTAGTCATGAAGTGTGTCCAGGCTTCAAAGTGTTTTTTTGTTTGTTTGTTTGTTTGTTTGTTTTGGCAGAGTAATGTAAAATGGGGAGAGATATTTAATATTTAAAACTGAGCTTTAAAAAGAAACCTACTCTGATTATAATATATCTTGGTGCAAACACTATGGTGATAAAAGAAAGTATAGAAGACACTTGGCATTTGAAAGGAAAGAAGGAGGGAAAAAAGGAAAAGAAGAGAGGAAACAGACTTTGGCAATGGACACTTAAAGTGAAATTTATCCTTTGTTATACAGTATATATATATATACACACATATATATACATATATATATATACACACATATATACATATATATATATACACACATATATATATGTGTGTGTGATCCTCTATGGTTGATCTTCTTTGTTGTTGTTGTTAGGTGCCGTCTAGTCGGTATCCGACTCATAGCTACCCTGAGTACAACAGGCGAAACACATTTGTCAGTGCTTCTCTGCTGTTCATAGGGTTTTCAATGGCAGATTGATTTTTGGGAGGGGGTTGCCAGGTCCTTCTCCCAAGCCTACAGCTTCTGGTGTTCGTAGGCGGTCTCCCATCCAGGTACTAACCAGGCCTGACCCTGCTTAGCTTCCGAGATCTGACGGGATCTGATGCCACAGGGCTACAGCTGCAGGCTTAAACATTTATAAAATCTTTATCAATAATTTCATTGCTGCATTTTTTTTTCCTGCAATACTGAGGGGTTGAAGCTAGGGCCTTGTGCATCCTAGATAAGTGCTCGCAACCAAATTTTGCCCTCAGCCCCCACACCCCTTTTTTTGGAGACAGAGTCTTGCTAAGTTGCACAGGGTGCCCCTGACCTCAAACTTGCCACCCTGCCTCAGCCTCTGGAGTCACTGGGATTATAGGCACCAGGCTTGCAATTTCAAATATAAGTACAATACCTTAAGGAAGGAAGTCCCACCATTTGTTGCATTTGAAATTCCTTTAAAAATGCTGGGTTAATACTTGCATCTCTGCTGATATTATTTGTTATGCGAAAGAACTGGTTAGGTTTATTCCTACACTCATTTAATAAGACACGGAAAGCATTTGCATTGTAAGTTAAGTAGCCAAGAGCACAGGAACAAGCTGCTCGAACCTAGATAAAGAAGAAACAATTATTAGCCACTGGGTTTTGTTATTATATAAGCCACAGCTCCAATTGGCTACCTCATAGGAAAGCCTCTGTAGACACAGTAAATATGCATTTAAACAGATAGCAATCTATAAATGAAAGTATAACAACCCTTTTCTTAGAGACAGAATTTTTTTCATTTTTACTTATAAATGTTAGTGGGGTATAGTAATAAGTCATTTGATATATCCATTATGCAACTATTAAATCAATTTTGCTTACACATCCATCACCTTACATATTTTACAAAATGGTATGAATGAAAGAAAAAGAAAAAGTAGGAATTTTAATTAGTGTGTAATGACAGTCATATGCACCCATGGGTTATACCCTTATTGATTTTTTCCCTCCCTTCCCCCCCCCTTTTTCATATATTCCTATAGTTGCATTCTATATTTTGTGGTTTTCTTCTCTCTTTACTTCTCTACATTGTTCCCTCCTCTTCTCCCTTTCTCCAACTTCTACTCCCACCAGTGTTTCCCTCTCCCCTCTTATAGGGTCTACTTGAGACAGAATCTTTCAATGTAAACGCAGGCTGACCTTGAGCCCACAATTTTCCTGCCTCAGCATCTTGAATGCTGGTATTACGGGACTGCACCACTATGCCCAGAAGTTATTCACAATCTTGACTACATTTTATAGTCACATGGAGTATTAAAAACAAAAATATAGAAAAGGCAATCAGAGTAAGAATTTTTGAATTTGAACTAAGGCAGTGGATCTCAACCTTAGCTCTGCATTACAATCACCTAGATAGCTTTGACAATTATGCCTGTTTTCTACCTCTAGAAGCTCATTTAATTATGCTAGGGTACAGCCTGGGCTCACAATTTTTCAAAATTGCTCAGGTGATTGTCATAGGAAACCAGGAAAAAGACAAAAAGGCTAAAAACAGCTGGTCAGAAAAGCACTGGTTTCTGATGACAAGAAAAAGGAAAAGCACAAGGATTAGGCCATTGTAATAGGCAGATTAGTTTAGGCATTAGCAGGCCATATGGAGGAAAAGGGGGTTGAAAATGTCTCCTGCCTTTCTACCATGACAAGGCCGCCCTGTGGATCTCTAAGGACTTTGGAAGGACATTTTCAAATGGGTCTCACGTGCTACCCAAGCCATTGATCCATTTACAAAACAAAGGTCCTACACCCACATCACAGTAGGCATCCAGCGCCATGCACCCAGGGCTGGCATCACACTGGGCAGGCCCTACTTTGAATAAAACTAGGAGAAACACATGCCTGCTCTTTTTCCTGTCTTTCTTTTTTTTCCCTTTTCACTTGCCCTTTTACCTTGGCTCCCTAGCAACCACCTGCACGCCTTTCCCTTCTCTTGGCCTGCCATCTTCTCTAGGGTACTTTTTAACCTCTAAAAGCCTGCTTCATTCTCCTGATCTCTGGCTTTTTTACCTTCACCTGAGAAAAGAAACTCCCTTATGCTGAGTCACCAGGAACACAAGGTTTTTCCAATTTCCTTTACAGGGTTACCTAGCTTCTCTAGGTGCCTCAGTTTTCCCTGTAATTATTCATTAAAGGGCTCTAACAAGGGCTGGGATTTAGCTCAGTTGGTAGAGTGCTGTTCTGCAGTCTCTGAAGTCCTGAGTTCGATTCCCAGCACCACAAAAGTGGGAGAAGGACATGGCAATATACTCCCAAGGCAATCCCAAACAGTCAGCCATTGAAAATCCTACAAGGGTTGCTATGACTCGGACACGACTAGACAGCACCTAACAACATCTTTAATAAACCTATTCCATACTATTCTATCTTCCGTATTGGATATAAATTCTTTTGTATGCTGGATACAAGAACCAGCGTTTTGCTGCCAGATTCCCATTCCTGCCTCTCTGCTTCCTGTGAATCTCCAGTAATAATAGGACACTAGAAAAAGTTTTGTTTCCTTGAAGGAAGTTCCTTTTGCTTGTGACTTCCTTTGCTTGTGAAGTAATTATGTTGACCATATGATTAATTGAAGTTTACTTCTGGGCAGTTGGTAGAGAATTGGATAGTTAGCAACATAAAAAAATTACATAAAATGAACATAAACCCTTTATGGAGGTTATGATACACCCTAAAGTTGAAGAAACACCACTTTAGACTTTAGGAGAAAAGAGTATAGGAACACCCAGAAGCTAACCAGCATGGCATCTTTCAAATACTCTTCCCTCACACTCTAACCCTGCTTGGGAGGTAAAGAAAACGGCCCTAAGTGATAGGCAGGTTAGCTTAGGCATTAGCAGACTTTATGGAGAAGGGGATTCAAAATGGTTGCCATGATGAAGCCCTGTGTGTTTGAGGACCTTAGAAGGACATTTTCAAGTGGATTCCACACCCTACCTAAGCCCTCCGTCTGTTTACAAACCAAACACTCTAAGACCATGTCACACTAGGTGCACAGAGCTGAGCACCCAGGGCTGATGTCACACTGGACATTCCCTAGTTTGAATAAACTAGAGGGAACATGCACCCACACTCTCTTCTTCCTCTTTCCTTCCACAAGCTCTATCCCTTTCTCTCTGCTCTTCTTCAGCAACCACATGAATGCACGTCTATCTTTCGTCTCTCAGCCCACCATCTTGTCAGTCTGTCCAAGGCACCTTTCTTTCTAAAAGCCAGTTTAACTCTCCTGGGGAATAGAGACATTCTTATGTTGAGTCACTCAGGGAACACAGGTTTTTCCAGGTTCCTTTACAAATTTACCTAAGACTCACCAGGTGCCTCAGCTTTCCCTGTTATTCCTTAAAGGTGTACTATCTTTAATAAATCTGTTCTACACTCTCTATTATAGTTTCTGTGTTGGGTATAAATTCTTTTATATGCTGGATACAAGGATCAGGGTTTTGCTGCCAGATTCCAGGACCTGCCTGTCTCCTCTCCCTGTGAATCTCTAGTAACATAAATATTCCACTGTCATGCATTCCAAATCCTAGAAATGCCCTAAGTGAGGTCACAAAGTAACCAAGTTTTTGTTTGTTTTCCAGTACTGGGGATTGAACCCAGGGCTTGCCTAGCTATATTCCCACCACAGTGGTAGGGGTTGAACCCAGGGCCTCACATATGCTAGGCCAGTGCTATACCACTGAGCCATACCCCTAATCTCTTTTTATTTTGAAACAGAACCTTGCTAAACTGAGCGGATTGCCTCTTGCTATTTTCAATCCTCCTGCCGCATCCTACTGAATAGCTGGGATTATGGGCATGAGCCACCATATGGGGCAAGGTAACCAGTTTTTGTGAGATATTTTATAAACATTTTGCACATTTATGTATCATCAGTGTATTTATTTGTAAACTGGATTTTAATTCTAGCATTGTTGTTGTTGTTGTTGTTAGGTGCCATAGAGTCGGTATCCGACTCAGCGACCCTCTGTACAACAGGGGAAACACTATTGTCAGTGCTTCTCTGCTGTGCATAGGGTTTTCAACGGCAGATTGATTTTGGGGAGGGGGTTGCCAGGTCCTTCTCCCAAGCCTACAGCTTCTGGTGTTCCCAGGTGGTCTCCCATCCAGGTACTAACCAGGCCTGACCCTGCTTAGCTTCGGAAATCTGACGGGATCCGATGCCACAGGGCTATAGCTGCAGGCAATTCTAGCATTAAGATGACTTATTTCAGAGTTTTTTTTAAACTCAGAGACAAATTTGAATAGATTTTCACTTTTAAATCTTCACATAAAAATCTTTAATTTTGTCATTAAAATCCTTATTTAAGTCTCAGACTTAAGAAAAATGCACTTTGGTGGGAAATCAGAATTGTGAATGACAGATATGACTAATTAATACTAGAAAGTTCATCAGATTTTCACTTAGAATCATGATATTATATACCACAGTGCAAGGAGAAATAATTTCATAGTGTGAAAGGCAAATTATATTATTTTTAGCATATTGAATTTTATAATTAGTTTTGTTTTACCTCTTCTTTTCTTGAGTACAAGTGGTAGCAGAGCCGTTGAACTGTTCCTAAAGTGATAAATGCCTCTGGAATACCTGCTCGAGAATGAGCAAGGCTAGCTATTAAATTACCTAAAAATTAAACAACAAGAAAAAGTGCTTGTGTAATTTAAATGATAAACTGTGCTTCTGTTAATCTGTACATAGCATTAAGAAAGGTTTGAGTTACGAGACCTTGGTTAAGAGAAGAAGTGGTAAGAAAAAGCATGTATATACACATACATGTAGAGTAAACTTTCCCTAAAATTATGATTCAGTTTTCTGGCACAAATAGTAAAAGTTAAATAGGTTTATGTAAGATTGGAAAGTTTTTTTTATATCGGAGGTTTTCTTTCTCCCATGTCTTCACAATAGATTGTTTTGAGGCTTTTGTTGTTATGTGCTGTCTTGTTAGTGTCTGCCTAGTTGGTGTCTGACTCATAGTGACCCTGTGTACAACAGGGGAAACAGTACTGTTACTGCTTCTCTGCTATTCATAGGGTTTTCAATGACTGATTGTTTTTTGGCAGTAGGTTACTGGGTCCTTCTCCCAAGCCTACAGCACCTGATGTTCCCAGGTGGTCTCCCATCTAAGTACTAATCAGGCTTAACCTGGGTTAGCTTCCAAGATCTGACAGAATCAGATGCCACTGAGGTATGGCTGCAGGCTTAAAGCTTTCAGAGTTTTCAAAATAACAATGAACATAACAACTGAATTACTATAAGAAAATTTAATAAGTCAGTTTTGCAGTTAAATGGCCTTAAGAGCTTAATAATATTTTTAAAAATCAAGCAATGTATCATTTATTGAAGTTTAAAATCATTGAAATTCTTAACAAAAAAAGAAAGGTTTGGGGACTGAAAATAACAAAATGACCCAGTCATTAAGTAAATAATGTCCAGTTATCAGTTTAATGCTATTTCATTCATTTGGTGTTTTTAAGGTGTAAATGTATTTCTACATTTGTGAGTAGGATACTTTGTTGAGATGAATTTCTGGCATCCATTATAAGGTAAGGAATTTTTTGTGTTTATTGTCTCAGGATGGAGAGAACTGGGTTGTATGGTCTAAAGCAAAAGTTGCCTTAAGGTAACTTCTCTGTAAGGTTAAAAAGGTGTCTTTAGAGATGGGAAAAAAGAAATGGGAAACAGACAGTGTGGGTAGAGAATCTAAAACTAAGAAGGAAAACTCTGGCTTATGATTCTCAAAGGAGTAGGAACAGGGACTTTTAGTAGAGACTAGCTTAAGTAGTACAAATAAGAAAACTGGACACTAGGCAATAGAAATTGCAGTCTCTGCAAAACTTTTGTGCATTTAGAGCCTTTTCTGGGAATCATGTTATCTTGGACCTTGAGCAGTTATCTTACACTGTACACGAGATCTTAGTGTCCTTTGCCTGAGATTCCCTGGATGTGAGAGTGACTAGAGATGTATATGACTTTAGTTGTAGAGTGCAGAAAAAGTCCAGTAATTTTTGAGATTCAATTCTCCCCAAATTGTTGTTGTTGAGTGACTTTGAGTTGGGTCCAACTCATAGCAACCCTCACAGAGTTTTCAATAGCTGATTGTTTCTGGATTGCTTTTGGAGAGGATTGCCACATTCTCCTCCTGTTTTTTGCGGTCCTGGGGATTGAGCCTCTCCTCAGAGAATGCCATGGAGTGGTCTACCAACTGAGCTAAACCCAAGCCCTCCCCATATTGAGGAAATTAACATTTGAAAGCAGGTAAAATATGACATTTATTGCACAAAGGAGTCTATGCAGCAAAGTTTAAAACTACCAGAATTATTTTTTTTAGAGTCAAAGGATTACTATGACATTGACTTAATAATGTTATTTTGATAAAAATATATTTAATAATTTCTTTTAAGCATGCTTTTCCTAGGTAGTTTCCAGAATGTTTCCATTTGCTTAAATGTTCTTCCTTACCATACAAATATACTCCATAAAAATATTATTATGTGGTATAGCAAGTGGGGTTTCCTTTGCTACCTGCAGTGATTGATTTTAGATTAAAAAAAATCAAATACTCTATCCATTTATTTATTTTGGTAATAGTCACTATCATTCTGACACTGTCTTATGTTGCTTTGAATGACATATCAAGTAAGTTAAATATTATTGATCACCTCTCATGTGTGAGCAGGCAGATTATGTCTGGAGTGGGTATAATTACACAATTAACATTGTGTCAAGAATTCTATTGAACTATTCTTTGCTATGTGGCACAGCAATATAGAGAACTCTTAAATTGTAGCAAAATGTGCAGAATTGGCCAAAAGGAAATCAGACAGAGGTATTTCAGTGTAAATCTGCCACTATTACAAATCAGAGTGTACATTTTGGTTTTGGTAGTTTATAGTTGAATTCTTATTCTTATTTTATATGCTGGAAAAAACAATTAAGAGTTTGAAAAACCAATTAGGGAAGCAAAAAGGCTGTGTTTAGAGTTACTGTGTTCTTATTCTGGATGCAAAACGGATGCTCACTGTTCCATATAGACTTATTATAGAGTAGATTAACTTGAGTTCAGTCATCAAACAGTGTGACAGGGCACCAGCCTTATTATTTTGTTATTACTCAAATTACAAACTAAAAAATTCTGGAAAATAGTTATATATATATATATATATATAAAATTAGCTTTTAGTTATTTCTTACCTGTCAAGGTAAGAGTGGTATTCTGAACTGAATACAGACTGTCAACTAAAATAGTAACACCTCTTGCAGACAAAGTATTATGGTCCACATCTATAATGACTTTAGCTAATACGATAATCTAAAAACAAAAGAGAAGCATAGAATCATTGAACTATCCAGCTTTTCTAATGAAGCTTTTATGATTTGGGTGAATACTTAGGAGAGTAAAGGTATTTGGTTGGATCCAATAGAAAAGAAGTGAGTGGTGGCAGGGAGGACTTAGAGTACTTGTCTCTAACTGGTCAAAGCAGAGACTGTAGTAACCCATATTATTCTTCCTAAAATGTTATGAGATAGAAAATGAAGAGCAAGAGAAAGACTAAGAAGAACCAAAATACATATAGTTGTTATAATGTTGAAGAATCAATGTGACCAGCTAAAGATGAACAGTTAGAAAACCTATCTTGGACACTGAACATGTGTCTCTATTTATTTCCTTATAATGGAGCGATGAAAATAATACCATGTGATAAGCATCAGATGAGGTATAAAGGCAAAATTGCCTTTTTACCTATAAAATTTTATATAAATGAAGAAATCCTCATAGATAATGAACTTTTCATGAGATAGAAGAGGCTTATATGAAAAGTATTAAGTTTTACAAATCAGACATTTCTCTGGACTAAAAAGGCATACTTATTGATTTGAAATATTAACCTCCGATTTTATACCTGAAATGCTGCCATTGCCTTCTCAGTTTCAATTGTTGATCCAAGAAAGGGTTCAAAAATAGATATGGTCATCATTCCACTTTCCAATATTAAGTATTGTTGAAAGCGATTATTGAAGGCAAAAAGGGTTAATGCATAGCCTGCTCTTAAGCAGATTTCCTAGAAATAGGAGAAATATGTATTATCTTTAATTTACTTCATTTGTCACATTATTCAATATAATATGGTAGGGTTTGAATTCTTACCTATTAAAATATATCACATTCTTATCACTGGGAGTAAAATATGACATTATTAGGGGAGATAACAGAGTTACCAAAGAATGTTATTGAATAGATAAAATGGAAAGAAAATGAGGTGGCCTGGTGGTGGCAGAAGAAAAATATTTTAAATTTTCAAAGAAAGTATTACATTACTGTTCTGGTTTAGATAGTAAGTGTCTGCCCAAAAGGCTCATGTATTAGGGGTTAGTCCCCAGCTAGTGGTGCTATTTTGGAGGTTCTGGAAACTTAAGGAGGTGAGATCAAGCTAGAGGAAGTAGGTCACTGGGGGCACCTTTGTGGGGTTATCTTGTCCTTGACCTCTTCCTGTCTGTCTCTGTGCTTCCTCTCTACCCTAAAGTGAACAGTTAGCTGCTCTCCACCACACACTACCACTGCTGTCATGTTCTGTCCAAATGGATGGGACCAAGTGACTATAAATCAAACCCTCTGAAACTGTGAACTAAAGTAAATAATTCCTTCCTTAAGTTATTTTTCTTAGGTATTAGGTGACAGTGATGCAAAAGCAATACTGATTCTGCAAATGATAAAAGGAAGAAATAATTATACTAACTTTCAACTTTTCAACATATTTTATCTTCATTTAAAGATTTCAAAGTAGAATTGATAGATCAAAACTTCACTTGTAGCTGAGTGTGGTAGAGCATGCCTATAATCCCAGCACTCAGGAAGCTGAGGCAGAGGGTAGTAAGCTTGAGGCCAATATAAACTACACAGCAAGACTCCATCTCAGAAAAAGAAAAGAAAAGAAAAGGAAGCTTATCTTGTAGCATGCTATATATTTCATTTCATGCATTGTAGGGTTGTCTACATTGTCTCTTTAAATAAGTTCATAATAAAATTCATCTGTATTATATTCTAAGAAGAAATAGAAGAAAAATAATTCACTTTTATGAATCACATTTTAACATTCTTAGGCTGAGCAAACAGCAAAAGGCAACTAAGCTATGCAAGTATGGTAGACCTTCCAGAAACACCAAAAAGATAAAACCTTATTACTAAATATTATTTTAATATTAAAAAGAATTTAATTATATTTTAGTTCAGTAGTGTACTACATAACACAGAAATAACTGATTAATCAACTGATTAATCATAATGAATTTTTTTCACCCAAATAAAAATGCTATATGAACATACCGAAATATTTACAAATACAATACTATGATGCCTGTAAAAAATAATACAGAGGAATTAAGTGGATAAAATAAAATTGGCCATGAATAGATCTTTTGTACAGCTAGGTTCATTTAAGTTCATTTAAGTTCATTATGGTATTGGATATATCTATAAGACTGCAGTCTTGTCACCACCTTGCGTAAATTGTGTGCCTGTGCCCTGTGCTCCCTCCCTCTCGCTCACTGTGTTTAGAACATGGTGTGGCAGTTGTTGGTTTACTTGGTGGAAAGTGAGCTCCCTAAAAACAAGGGCTGTGTTTCAATCCAGGATTTGGTATGCAGTAGGTAACTTTTAAAAGCTGATTTTTTGTGTGCGAAAATAAAACATTTAGGTCATTGATACCTGGCAGTATGGAAGTTGGAGTAGAATGGAGCATTCTTGCATCTTAAAATCTGCTTCTTGATGTTTTGAATGTTTCTTCTAACTAAATGGAAGGAGTAAAGAATCCTGGCGAGGATTCTGATTGAAAATTATTTAATATTTTCATAGTGTCGTGTGGATTTTTCATTAGGTTAAAGTTTATTATTCCATTTATTATTTCTTTTTTTTTAAAGACAGGGTCTCTCTGTGTAGTTCAGGCTGGCCTTGAAATTACAATCTCCCAACCTCTCCCTCCCAAGTGCTGGGAATACAGGCACATGTCACCACATCCAGCACAGGTTATAAGTGATTTTTTTGTTGTTTGTTTGTTTAAGGAAAACAAGTTATAAATTCATGAACATATTCATCAGAGAAAGCATACCTGCCCATTAGCTGGTCCACTGGAATTTGGGATAAGATTTCTATTTCAGAATGTAAAATGAAATGATGTCATCCAGCATACTAGATATTACTCTGGTAGACACTAAAAATAAATGGGAAGTAGGATATGCCTAATAGGAGCTCATCTGTAAGTGAATGTTTTATCAGTGTACATAGGATTTAGCTCAGTTGGTAGAGCACTGCACTGCAGTCTCTGAGGTCCTGAGTTCAATTCCCAGCACTGCAAAAATGGGAGAAGGGCCTGGCAATCCACTCCCAAGGCAATCCCGAAACAGTCAGCCATTGAAAACCCTAGGAGGGTCGCTATGAATCGGATACCGACTCCATAGCACCTAACAACAACAACAACAACAATCTCTATCTATCTATCTATCTATCTACCTAGCTATCTATCTAGCTATCTATCTATCTAGCTATCTATATCACCATAATTCAAAAAGATCAATTCTTCTCCTATCTCCCTTATTCACTGTCTAGCTTTCACAGCCATATGATGCAACTGAAAATACCATAGCATGAGTCAGGCACACCTTTGTCCTCAATGTGACACCTTTACCTAAAGAGGTCATTTGCAACAGCTTTTCATTTCTTGATTGCTGCTTCCATGGGTGTTGATTATAGAATGAAGTAAAGCAAAATCTTGAACAACCTCAATCATTTCTCCCTTTATCATGAAGCTGGGTAGTGACAGGGTTGTAAGGATTTTTGTTTTGTTGATGTTGAGGCACAATCCATACTGAAGGCTGTGTTCTTTGACCTTTATCAGCAAATATTTCAAATCCTCTTCACTTTCAGCAACAAGAGTTGTCATCTGCCTACCACAGGTTGTTAATGAGTCTTCCTCCAATCATGATGCCATGTTCTTCTTCATAAAGGGCAGTGTTTCAGATTACTTGCTCAGCATAGAGATTGAAAAGATATGGTGATGCACACCTTTCTTGACTTTAAACCAGCCAGTGTATTTTTGCTCTGTTCAAATGACTGCCTCCTGGTTCATGTAAAGATTCCTCATTAGTACAATTTTGTACTCTGGTATTGCCATGCTTCACAGTGTTATCCATAATTCATTGTGATCCACACAGTTAAATGCTTTTGCATAGTCAATGAAACATGGATAGACATCTTTCTGGTATTCTCTGCTTTTCTTAGTAATGATGTCCCTGGTTCCATGCCCTCTTCTGAATCCAGGTTGATTTTTCTGGCAGTTTCCTGTCTATGTACTGCTGCAGTAACTTTGGAATAGTCTTTAGTAAAATTTTGCTTGCATGTGATATTAATGGTATTGTTTGATAATTTCCACATTTGGTTGGATCTCATTTCTTGGGAATAAGCACAAAGATGGATGTCTTCCAGTCCATTGGGTTGTTTTTCAAATCCCCTGGCATAAACAAGTTAGCACCTCCAATGCTGTATCTGTTAGTTGAAACATCTCTATTGGTATTCCATCAATTCCTGGAGCCTAGCATTTCTCCAGTTCCTTCAAGGCAGCTTCCACCTTGTCCTTCCATTCCATTGGTTCCTGATCATATGCAATCTCTTAAAATGGCTGATCACCACCAGTTCTTTTGGGTATAATGACTATGTGTATCCCTTCCATTTTCTTTTGGTGTTTTCTGCATCATTTAATAATTTCCATGTAGAATCACTGCTGCCATTCAAGACTTGAATTTTTTCTTCAATTCCTTACACTTGAGAAAGACAGAACAAGTTCTTAACTTTTGGTTTCTGTCTCCAACTCTTTGCACATGTCCTTAAAATATTTGATTCTGTCTTCTCAAGCTACCCTTTGAAATCATCTGTTTAGTTCCTTAACTTCATCATTTCATCCTTTTACTGTGGCTGCTGGCAGGTTAAGGAAAAGTTTCAGAGTCTCTTTTGACATGTAGTTTGGCCTTTTCTTTTTTCTATCTTTTAAATAACCTTTTGCTTTTCTCATGAATGATGTCTTTGTTGTCATGCCAGAACTCATTTGGTCATCTATCATTAGTGTCTAATGCATTAATCCTGTTCTTGAGGTGTTCTCCAAACTCAGGTGGGATATACTCAATGTCATACCTTGACTCTTGTCACCTGTAATAATTTTCTTCAGTTTCTATTTGAACCTGCATATGAGCAGTTGATGGTCTGATTCACAATCAGCACCTGGTCTTGTTCTGACATTTGATATTGAGCTTTTCCATCATCTCTTTCTATAAAATGTAGTCAATTTGGTTCCTGAATGCTCCATCTGGTGAATTCCATGCGTATAGTCACCATTTATGTTGGTGAAAAAATGTATTTTCAATGAAAATGTCATTGGTCTCACAAAATTCTATCATGGGATCTTCAGCATTGTTTCTATCACCAAAGTATATTTACATTTTTAATTTGGCTATATATTTTAAGTAATTAAATGAGGAGAATAGCTAGTAGATAACAAGACTAATTTTATGTCTTGTGAAAATCATTCTCATTGGTATATTTCACATAATTCTAGCCTGCAACATGCAAAAAATTAGAGTATAATAGAAAATAACACATGACCTGTTGTGTTTCCATGTGGATAATGTCGATGTGGCTAGGAATTTTCTAGAATCTAGGTTAACTAACTTAATTTTTATTATACTTTTGTCATCATGTTTATATAAGGTAGCTATTGGTTCAATGACATTTAGTTGCTGAACATTCCTTCTCCTAATGCTTACAGCAATCCTAAGTATCCCACTGTAGGTTTAATTAAAGACCACAGTTGTGCAGTAGTTTCTCTATATCCCTAAGAATACTAATGTATGCCTGTATTACTCAGCCTTCTGTCACAGTGACAAAATTTCTGAGATAAGCAACTTATGGAAGGAAAGAATTTTTTGGCTCATCGTTTCAGTCCATGGTCATTTGGTCCATCACTTTAGGGCCAGAAATTAGGTAGTACATCTTGGTGGAAGAAAGCAGCTCCCCTCATGCTGGCCAGGAAGCAAAAAGAGAGGTGGTCAGGGTCCCAATATCACCCTCAAGTGCATGCCCCCGATGACCTATTTCCTGTAACTAGGCACTATCTTGTAAGTTTTCTACCACCTCCCAATGGTGCCATCAGCTGGGACCAAGTCTTCAACACATGAACCTTCGAGCACCATTCCAGGTCCAAACCATAACAGCCCCTATGGGGCAAGTAATTTGAGGCAAATTTGTTACAGATATAGGGCACCCTAGGAGACTTAACTCACCGTTGCAATGATTCTTAGAATTAAATACTTTGGCAAAGACCAGATAAATCCTTTGGTTTATCCTTAAACTTTTTAGTTCTCTGGGATTCTGTGTATTTGTAGAACTGATACACAAAAATATATCTATTATGAGGCAAATATAAGGCCTAGAGAGTGAAGCAAGTGATAATAGGCTGAGAGGGAAAGGAGAATGCTTGAGAATGGGATGTGTAGCAGAAAGGAGAAGAAATGCATATTATGAAGAATGGATAATAAAATTAAAATATTAGCAAGGAGCAGAGTAGAGGAGAAAAGAAGGTCAGTCTCCTCACTCTATTCCCATTTTTACTACTTCTCTTTTAGTGTACTACAGTACTGTAAATTTTTATATTTAAAAAAATAACATAGCTTCACCCCCCACCCTCCTATGTTCCTCTAAAACTTCAGAAAACTGGTAATTAGCAGTTTTCTTCCCTGCTTACAGAATACACTATAGACAACAGATCCTATTTCTCTAAGATGGTATTCAAGGTGTAAACCATAGACCAGTACCAATCTACAAAATTGTTGACAATAGGGTAACAGACACTGAGAATAAACATTTAAAAGGAACAACTCCTCCTTATATTTGAATGCCAATTAATAAATGTAGAAGGAAAAAGGGAATTAAAACAAGCAGGCAAATGTGACAATTATTGTTGCATCAGTGGGTGCTAAAATAGTTGAGTAAAAGTATAATGCAAAATAATATTCGTATAGACTGAGAGTGTCTCATCTTAAGATACTTACTGATCACAAAGGGGGAAAACACAATAACTTTACAGTGGAGAAATGTGACAGATACAACTTTAAGTAATGGAAGTTAGCATTGCTAGTAATAAGATCTATCCACATCATATACCGTTCAATATGACATACTAGGAAGGTGAGTGAATTTCCACATCACTTCTGTGATATTCTTGCTAAAATGCATAACACCTCAATTTAATCAAGAGAAAACATCAGGTAAAGTCAAATTGAGGAACATATTGCAAAATAATTGGCCTGAACTCATCAAAAAGTCAAAAATGCCTTATAAAAGGCATTAAGCCATAAAAGACAGATGGCTAAGCTTCACAAGCTAGTGACTGAAAAGACATGACAATTATATGTAATGTAAGACCCTGGATTGGATTCTACAACAGGAAATGGATATTGATGATAAAACTGGCAACATTTAAATAAGGCCTACAGATTAGTTAATAGTATTACATCATTGTTAATGTTCTGGTTGACATTTGGAGAACTAGATGGAGGACATATCAGAACACTCTGAATTGCTTTACAAATTTTTGGAAAGTATAAAATTATTTCAAAAATTTAAAAGTTCTTTTTAAAAGTCATCTCCGCATCACAGATTTCTGTGGAAACGCTATTCCTTTATCACAAATTGTTTTAGAAACATCACTCTAGTGTTGGATAAGAAGTGGATGATTGAGGGTTAAAAGGGCATAAACTTAGGTTAAAAGTATTATTCAGGACAGAAGAGATTCCTTTTTTTGGCTTATCATCAAGCATTAAAGTTGTTGCATGTCAAAGATGAAATGTGACAACTATAAAATAAATGGAGCTATATTATTAGATCATTACAAACCAACTACCTACAAAGAGATCTTTTACATTTCTTTTCTTAAATAATACATTTCAATATTGCCATGAACAAGACTTGATAATTTGACAATATGGTCTAAAAACCATTTTCTTCCAAATGAGCACTAATATTTTATAAAGATACTACCTTATCTGTTGAGTGAAGAAGATAAAGGACATCAGAATACTTAAATCCTTCACGTTCTTGTAATTCTTTCTGTAACGAATTATTCCCTAGGACAATGCATGCCAAGGAAAATGCCACTTCAACCTAAATATATGGTTTTCAAAAGTTATTTTTCATTCATGTGTTATCAAATAACATTTTGCTATACAAAACACTTATATAGGATATATTGTGAAAAGATACGATAAAATCTGCTGAAGTATAATCTGTTTATTCCAATTTTCTAATTAGTTTTTAAAGAGTGACACAATTTCTGGAAGAATATCCCTCATAATTTTTAATGACTGGGAAATGTCCTTCCAGTCTGTATGTATGACAATGACAGAGCTCCATTTGAAGGCACCAGGAGAGGCCCCTAGGGCTAGCAGGGAATGTAAGGAGGTGTTATCCTAATCTTAAGTGCATACTTGTATCCCTTCCACATCTAAAAAACATTTTTAAATGTTTTCTAGAATGGGATTAAAAGCTGTTTTAAGTTGTTTGTTAGCTATTGAACACTGAGTTGTAAGGCTTTAATGTCATGACTATTAATTTAAGCAAAGCTGTGTGATGTAGAACTGAGGAATAATTTTTCTTCCTCTAGCTTTAGAATCACTTAATGTATATTCTGAATCTCATTAGGAAGATAAACCTTGTATATTAGTGGGACTCTATGGATATGTTTTTAAAGTGCTACACTATGCACTTCTCTGAAAAATGCTATGAATTTGAAAAACATGATTGAATTATTGTGAAATATTTTGTACATTGTGAACCTTACTTTAAGGAAAAGTACTGAAAGATATATATGTTCTATTTTAACAAACTTCAATACCTATTGAAAATATATACAAAAATATAGATGGATGTAAATTGTTTTGCCACAAAAATTCAGATTTCAAAATAAAATATATTTTATATGACATTTTCCATGATCTTATGAAATTTACTTAGATTTTGAAAGTCACTATAGTTTTTATTTGTAATTCAAGCCAAAAGATTGCTAGCATGTTTCTTCCTTTTGTTTCTATAATAATTCCTGTAATAAAATAATCTCTTTCATAGTCAGCAAAATCATATAACTTATGGGATCTTTCCTGATAACATATCTATTAAAAGAAACATTCCTATTTGCTAACATTTTTCTCCTATATTATTTCTATATTATTTCCTGATCTCCAACAAAGCCCCTACCATTTTGAGAAGAAAAAAATTTTTGTTGTTTTTATAATTTCCTGCCTAATCAACTATGTTGTTATTGTTGTTACCACTCATAGTAATTCTGTGTAACATCCAGCCTTGAGAAGACTATGCCTATCAGCCAATCCAGGGTGGTTTGATGGTATAGCACTGAGAGTGTTCACTTGTATTTGAGAAATATTGCTACTATCTCCACTCAGTTTTAACAATAAATACCTGAGGAAGTACGGAAAGATACTCTGTGGATAAATAATCAAATATCTCAGGGAAAAAATGTCTTTAAAGAGTAAGGAGAAGCTGAGTGTGCATGCTTGTAATCCCAGCAATTCTGGAGGTGGAGGCAGGAGGATCCCAAGTTCGATTCCAGAGACAGCGGGTGTAAATTAGTGAGATGTTATCTCAAAATAAAAAAGTAAAAAATTGACCAGGGGTGAGGCCCTGAGTTCAATCCCCTATTACTGCAAAAAAAAAAAAAAAAAAAAAAAAAAAAGGGAGGAGAGAGTGAGAGAAAGAGGATATAAGACATTCATGTCATATTTGAAGACATCATATTTTAATACGATTTACTAATATCTTAAAGTTCATAATAGTCTTTTTGTTTAAAACTTTTAGGATTATGTTAATTTTTTTATTTTTTTGAGACAGGGTCTTGCTGAGTTGCACAGGATGCCTCTGGTCTCAAAGTAGCAATCCTCCTGCCTCAATCTCCTGAGTAATTAGGATTACAAGCATGCACCATGGCAGAAGGCTTAGGATTTTTTCAAAAGGTTAAATTTTTATGCTTGTGAACTTGCATAAAGATAGAAATTATCCATTAAAAATTTACATTAATTTTTACAATGTCAGAAAAAAATTAAACCTTAATATATACCTTAATATGAAGTGAAGGGTGATTTCTTAATAGTTGGATAAGCACTGGAAAGGCATTTTCATCTACAACAAAATGTTGGCTGGTGGGATTGCTTGTATGGGCCACACCTGTAATGGTACACATGTGAAGTAATATTTTTCCATATTATAAGTGGTAAACTCAAAGCTGCTTGATATTGCAGCTTGTGGGTTGATAAAGTGACTTAAGGTAATATAGTTAGTAAATTATGAATGGAGATGCTATATTGACACTATTTTAATAGTCTTGCATTATTTTTTAAGAAGCATAGTGAATAAACATGTAGTTTATTGTTAGAATTGTGTATAGATTTCTAATAGACACACAGCATATAAACTTAAAAATGATATGTTATCAAAGAATAATATAGCTATCATTTGTTGAAGAAATATTATTGCTAGATATCTAAATTTATTGTTATTATTTTTCATGAAAAGTTTTATTTCTACAAAAATTACTCATGTAATCACTGACTTAAAATTTCTAGAGTTCTAACCAGGAGCCATGGTGCCTGCCTGTAATCCCAGCTACTCAAGAGGCTAAAGCAAGAAGTTCAAGATTTGAGGCCAGAGGTAGCCTGCACAACTTATTGAATAAAAAGGGGGTCAGAGGTATGGTTCAGTGGTGGAGAGCTTGCAGAACATATGCAAGGCTCTGAGTTCAACCTCTAAATAATGCAAAAAAAAAAAAAAATCAAGTCCTTAAATTACATGTACTAAAAAGATAATTTTTTGATCTCCCTTTATAACGTACTACTTTAAATTGCAGGCCCAATCTCAATGGAGAAATCAAATAATCTTTATTTAGTGGACATGCAAAAACTATTTTAATTCTGCTTTTGCCAGTTAATGTCACGATACATATATAGTAGGTTTGTATTTGTAAATATAAGATTGGGCCTCTGTGCAAACAGTGAAAAGAAGCCAGCTATATATTGTTGCCTGAGGGAGCTTGAAGGAACTGGGATTGGAAGGAGCAGATACTTTTGGTTTTCTTTTCTCATCTTTATGTCCCATTGATACAGACAGCTTACTAATGAACTAATGAGAAGTTATGTGTATGCACGTGTGTGTGTGTGTGTGTGTGTGTTGTGTATCAGGCAATTTTTTTTGTATATATACATACATGTAAATCATTTACTTGTTGTTGTTGTTAGGTGCCGTTGAGTTGGTACTGGACTCATAGCGACCCTCATAGGGTTTTCAATGGCTGACTGTTTCGGGATTGCCTTGGGAGTGGATTACCAGGCCCTTCTCCCATTTTTGCGGTGCTAGGAACTGAACTCAAGACCTCAGAGACTGCAGCGCAGCGCTCTACCAACTGAGCTAAATCCCAGCCCAATCATTTACTAGCATTTTAGAAATACTAATAATTTATACCATAGTCTCTAGCCAAAATAAAACAAAATAAAAAAATAGAAACATCTTCTGTGGCTGATTGTCTTGGATTAGTTAATTTCTCTAAGTACTTTTCATAAGCAAGAAGAAAATAATTTTGGGAGCCAAGTCTTACGTACTTCATTCAACTGGATTACTTTTGAGGAAATAGGACATAGAAAAAAAATCTTTCTCTCTTGTTTACAAGAAGCAATCTATAATCAGTCCCCTGAATTCATGAAAGCCAACAAAAAACCCAAGTTTTTAGTTTTGGTAAGCCAATCACTGAAAATGCCATATTTTGGAGGTAGCCCAACCTGTTAATTCCTTTGAAACAAGTCCAATTTATAAACAAATAATTATTATGTAAAGAGACTGGAATTGAAAAACATGCCCCAGCATTAGAAACTCTTCAAAAACTTGTAGCTCTTAAAATTAAAAAGAAGAAATAATTTCTCTTAAAAAAAGATACCTTTCAGTCAAAATAGTCAAAACTCATTATCTTCATTTTCCATTCTACCCAGAGTTGACAGAGCAAGTGTCATGTAAAGATCTTAGTTATACCCCTTTACCCACCAAGGTTTTAGAGAAACCTTCTATAAACCTTTTATAGATTAAATATGGATTAGAGCTCTAACAGTGAGAAAGATATTGCTACTTCTCTACCTATGTCCTGGCTTTTTCTCATAGATATTTAAGAAATTAAGAATGTGTACAAACCAATACAAATGGATCCCACTGCTCTGATGACACTGAGGAGTGTGCCTTCAGCTATCTTACTAATTCTTAGTAAGCGAACCAGTGGTGCAATTCCATTCCCTTCACATATTTGATTTTGATGCAACTTGCTATCTTTACTTAGTGCTATGACTGCTTCACCTCCTGGTAAAGAAAAAAGATCAGTATGACACTCCAATATCTGCTACATTGTGCAGATTTATGTATAGAAAATAACTTACCTACATACTGCATTTTAGCTGATGGCGACAAAAGCATATTGATTATAAAATTGTATCCAATCTGTTCTGCCATATACTTTTGTTGTTTCAGTGTTTGTCCTGCTAAGGCCCAGAGTGCTATGGCTCCTTGTTCCTTAACATCTACTTGGAATGCCTATTTTTAAAAAAATACCATTCATCAAGTGGACATTTATTGAACAATTTTAGGGGTCCATGTTTTATAAAATGCTTATTCCAAAACTGGTTTGGGTTTTCTATTCACTAAACGAGATTCAAACTGGAGTAAGCCATCTAAGAAAAATAGTCAGTAATGATAAAATTCCTACCTTTAGGAGTTTTAAAAGATATTTAGTTATTTTTCTTTCCAGAAATGCTTTCTGTATAACAGGATTGTAACTTGCCAGTGATTCCACAGCCATTGCACCTTTCACTTGGACACTAAGTTGTTTCTCTTTAAAAAGAGCTACCAGTGGAGGAATTGCTCCTTCCATAGCCATAGCATCCTGAACTTCCTTATTATTACGTGCAACCTCAGCAATTGTAGCAGAAGATACAGCCTGCAACACATCTTCACATGAATTCAAGAACAAGTTAAATAAGTCATTTAAAAAGTAAAAGTATCAAAGAGCAGCATACCATTAGTTTCACATATTTCAAAATCAAATTTATAAAAAGCTTATGGAAAACTTCGAAAATAAAAATAGAAAAAAAAAAAAAAAAAGAAAGAAAACTATCCAGATTCACCAACTTAGCACAATCAAACTTTAGGTTTAATCTCTTTCCCTACTTCTATGATTCTATTAATGGATATATAACATTTCTGTAGCTATTTGCATTTTGAAAATGTATATTATTTAAACACTTCCAGGAGAAACCTTCTTAGCACAGAAGGTATTTCCTTCTCCCATTATTATTGTATCTGGACCTGTATGTTTCTTTATGACCAGTAATGTTTGTTTTATGATGTTAGGTGCATTGGTGTTTGATGCATAAATATTGACTATCATTATATCCTATCGGTTCATTGTCTCCTTCATTAATATGTAGTGGCCAGCCTTCTTTGTCTCTTCTTATTAATTTTGGATTGAAGCCAAGTCTGTCAGATATTAGTATAGCTATGCTTGTGGGTTTTTTTTTGACATACTTGGTATATCACTTTCCAACCTTTTATTTTCAGACTATGTCCTTCCTTATGAATGAGATGGGTCTCTCTCTCGTATGACACAAATAGAAAGATTTCTTCTTTAATTCAATTGGCCAATTGGTGTCTTTTAAATGATGAGTTAAGACCATTTATATTTAGAGTATTTTATTTTTCTATTAGGTTTGGGTGTTGCTTGTTCTTTACTTTGTCCCCTGTTCACATTGAGGTTTTGCTGGTTTATTAAGTTGGGTATTCTTGCTTATTTATTAGCTGTGGTTTGTTCATGTGTTCCTTTCATGGGTTTTATTTATTCCTTTGGTCTACATTTGGCTTTGTCATTCTTCTTCTGTATGTAGAATTTCCTTGACCATCCTCTGAAATGCTGATTTGGTGGTCATGAATTGCTTAAGTTTGTGTTTATCTTGGAAGGTCTTTATTTTTCCATCTATTTTAAAGGATAATTTTGATGGATATTGTATTCTTCGTTAGCAGTTATTTGTTATCAGGACTTGAGATATTCTGTACTTTCCTTGCTTTTAGAGTTATTGTTGATAGGTCTACTGTTACTCTGATGGGTCTGACTTTGTAGATGAGCTAATATTTGTCACTTGCAGCATTTAAAATTGTTTCTTTGCTTTGTAATTTTAGCATTCCAGCTATAATGTGACATGAAGAGCATCTATTCTGGTCTAAATCTATTTGGAGTTCCGGATATCTCTTTTGTTTGAGTGTTTATTTCTTCCCCTAGGTTTGGGAAGTTTTCAGCTATTATTTAATTGAATAGGTTTTCTATGCCTCTAGTACACACACACAGACACACACACACATACATATATACACACACATATGTGAACATTGTAAGAGGTACAACAAATGCAAACATGAAAGTTCCATTTTTTTTAACAAAAAAATTTGGCACGTATTAAAGGTGGTGATAACACTTAACTGGTATAACCTAAAAGGAAAAGATGGTTTAAATTTTGACTGAGAAGAATGAAGAAAAGCATAAATAAGAATAAAGTTTGAAGAAAGAGTAAACTAAAAAAAATTTTAAATTATAAAAATATAAATAAGAATAAGAATAAAAATGGAGGTGGAAAAAAACCAAAAACCTCCAAACAGCACTGATTGGTCTTATGTATGTGTCTGGCACCCAGGTTCTTTTTATTAAGTCCCACTTACCCTCTGGGTGTCATTGAATAGCAGCTACAATATTCACTCCATACCATGGTTGCAGATCTAGTCTCACAGTTGGGATGCACCCTCCTGTTCCTTCAATACACCCATGGAGTGGCTTTTAGGTCCTTCTGTCCTACAGACCATCACAGTCTTCTTTCTGTTTACTGAACCATCCTGACCCTGCAATCTGCACTGCAGCTCAGCTGTGTGTTTCTTTCTCCCCAAAATAGTCACTAACAATCCGCCAGGCTCAGTCATTCCAGCCCATGATGTACAGAGCCCAAACTGTGGCTGGGCTATGCCTGGGAAGTCCACCTATCTGGGGGAAGCTAGCTGACTTATTCCTCTAGCCAGCTTGGCAGCATGCCAAAGGGTTTGTTAGTTGGGAACTAGGCTGGCTCCAGGGGCCCGCCCTGATGTTGTGTTTCCTTAAACATGCTGTGGCCTATCCCAGTGGAAGCAAAAGTGAAAGTAGCTCTGAGTTTCCCTCTGTCCACAATGGATGCATGCCTATTCCAACAGTGGGTGTTGTGGTACAGTGATCCCAGGAGCTCTTGTTCAATTTAGTCCGTTTATTGCCAAAATCTGTTTCACAGTGCAGGGGGTAGTGGGATACCTTTCTGGATGGAGATTCTCTTTATTGAGACATTGAGTGCGGCTTTTCTGTGGTGGATCCTACTCATTCCATCTCTCTGCACAGGTCTTTTGATATCTACTGCTGAGACTATTTCCTCAATTCCCTTGTACTCTCTGCTTTTTTGCTATTTTTCTCTAGTTAGGATAAAGTCTATATTTCACTGTTTTTACTCTCCTGACTCACTTTGTCTCACCGAGAGTGCTTTTAACCCAACACCTTCTCTAGTGTATATTCTAAGAATAAAGATATCCTTTTGAGAGTACAGGGAAGTTGGTAGATGCAATACTTTAACCATATTATGTCCTTTTTCCCAATAATATCTTTGATCACATTTTTTCTTCTAGTACAGGATTCAGACTATGATCATGTATTCCATGTAGTTATGTCTCTCTTTTCTCTTATAATCTCTAATAATTCCTTAGTCTTTGTCTTTTATGACAGAATTTTTTCTTAATGAACATGGGTTATTTATTTTAGAGAATGCTCATGAGTTTAGGTTTGCTTAATGTTTCCTCATGATTTAGAATATGCACCTCCATTCAGGATATTTAAAAAGTGACATTATATTCTTTAGGGGATATTTCATGTCGAGTTACATGATGTCCATCCTTCATTGTTGATATTAATTTTGGTTACCCATTTTCTGTACTGTATACTTGGTATTTTCCCTTTCCATCTAAAACATCTTAAGACTATGTAAATTTATGCTCCTTATCAAATATTTTCCCCAAGATTGAGCAAAAATTTTCAATTTTTGCCTGAATCAATCTTTAATGTGATGTTTGTAAAATATTAATTTCCAAAGTCTACCACTCATTTGATACTTATCAGTTGTTGTTCTACTGTGCCTGCAGCCATAGCCCTGTGGCATCCAATCCCGTCAGATCTCAGAAGCTAAGCAGGGTTGGGCCTGGTTAGTACTTGGATGGGAGACCACCTGAGAACACCATGTGCTGTAGGCTTGGGAGAAGGACCTGGCAACCCCCTCCCAAAAATCAATCTGCCATTAAAAACCCTATGAACAGCAGAGTAGCACTCACAATAGTGTTTCACCTGTTGTACGTAGGGTCACTATGAGTCGGATACCTACTTGATGGCACCTAACAACAACAACAACATTCTACTATAAGAAAATGTCATTCTTTATTCCTTATTTCCTTGTTTTTCCAGGTTTTATCAAAATGAGGTCATGGATTTCTATTTTATTCACTGTTATAATCTATTAATTTCCTTATTGATATTGATGCCCGAATTGTACAAGATTTGGCAAATGAGAGCCCCTTCAAGTGGTCTCTGTATTCCTTTGATAGTCCTCCATCTTTCTCAAAAAAAGCCTCTTCTTATCTTTTATCACAATATAATATTCCTGACTCACCATGTACCTTATCTGCCATTGTACTAGAATTAATTATTTCTCTAAGAAGCTCTGATTCATTTTAATAAGTAACTTTATTCAAACACCAAGATTTACATGCTGGGCATGCTTTGCTCCTAAACTGTTATTGCTTCTAGACCTTTTATATGTAAATACATTACCAATTTCAGTCTAGCCCAACCGGGTTCACTATGGCATTTCTGCATTCTGCATATTTCTTTTCACAATAGGAACCTAATCATATCAACACTTTTATTCATTTGTTCAGTCCTACAATACTTATGTGTCTACAATTGTACTACCCTGGCATCCAATCCTGTCTGATCTTGGAAGCAGGGTCTGACTGGATAGGAAACTTCCTGGAAAATAGGGTGCTGTTGGTTAGGCAGAAGGACCTGGAAGCCCACGCTTGAAACAATCAGCCATCAAAAACCCTATGAATAGCAGAGACATGCTAACAATAATTCTGGGCATGGTACAGTGTCAGGTAATGTTTCATTCTGCTGTAGACAGGGTTGCTATGAGTCAGACCCAACTCAATAGCACCTAACAACAGCAAAACGTATAACACAGATTCAGAGT
Organism: Pedetes capensis; assembly: GCA_007922755.1. Lineage (NCBI taxonomy): Eukaryota > Metazoa > Chordata > Mammalia > Rodentia > Pedetidae > Pedetes > Pedetes capensis. The sequence goes on along the minus strand of VMDO01016173.1, from coordinate 533 downwards.
TGTTCCACCTATTCACTATGAAATACAAGTTTTTGTATGAAATACAAAGCAAGTAAACTGGAAAAAGGACAGCCTCTTCAACAAATGGTGCTGGGAAACATGGTCATCTGCATGCAGAAAAATTAAAGCTGACCCGCATCTCTCAATATACACGAGAGTTAACTCAAAATGGAAAAAAGATCTCAACATAAAACCAGAAACTTTAAAACTTATAGAAGGCAAGATAGGCAATTCACTCCATCATACAGGCATAGGAAAGTATTTCCTTAATAGGACTCCAATTGCTCAAGAAATTGCAACAAGAATAGATAAATGGGATCACATGAAATTAAAAGGCTTCTGCACAGCAAAAGAAACAATTAACAGAGTCAAGGAAACCCCCACAGAATGGGAAAAAATCTTCGCATTTTATACGTCAGATAAAGGTCTAATTACTAGAATTTATAAAGAACTCAAGAAAAAAAACTCCCCCCAAAACAAATAACCCAATACACAAATGGGCAAAGGAACTGAGTAGACAGTTCTCAAATGAA